>PVNU02001689.1:0-42182 GCA_003013855.2 Liriodendron chinense
ATATCAGGAAGGTCCTCTCAAGTGGGACACACACATAGGTTGAATGTGGAAGTGTTGGCCAATCTTTCTAACAGTCCATTCACATGCATGCCCACCTGAAGAGCAGAATGACCTTTTTTGGGCAAGAGAATCTACACAGTGGGGCCAGCTTGATGAGCAGCTAGGATCCCACACAAGCATGCCAGGTTGGCATGTGTTAGTGGTGAGTCACTTGGCAAGTCGCCAAGTCCAGACACAAATTCCATTAGTAGGTCTCTTCAAGTATTTAAGGAATAGACATTATCTAAGGTGAGGTCAGTAAATAATAGGCAATAGACAGCTATTCTAAGGAGCAGACTTCATGGCAAACATATAACTTCCCTTTATATGATGGTTAATTATAGAAAGGAGTGGAAGCTTCCTAACCTCATGGAATGTGTAGAGGATTAGAAAACTTGACATGGCTTCATCAAGATTTCACTCCTAAGCTCTAACCTGGGCATGATGAGCAACACCACTTGCAAGGCCTGAAATAATTTGGAGTGGATTGGAAAGGTTGACCTTGATTTGAATGAACTAAAGGAAAACCTCTAGATTGGATAGTGAATTTCAAGGAAAAACAATTCAGCATAGAATATTATATCTCAAGTGCCAACAGCATATGCTTCATCTTCATCATTTTGCATTCAAGCATATGCTTCATCATTTACATGTATGCTATCCCTCACATCATTACCTCCGTGGATGTAAATTCAAAAGAGACTGAAATCAGTTGTCATTCGCATTATTACATTTCTTCAATCAACAGTAGCTGTGTTTAAAGACTTGTGAGTTGATAAAATACTACAAACAAAAGCACAGGAACATCACAAGAAACTTAAAGAAATGTCAGCATGCACACTGGGTGCAAAAATATCACAATGTTTGGCAGAGAAGAATGGATATTTGAAAATGAAGTGAAAACTACCTCCCCATCAACAATTATGTCAACCATCCTTGGGGGGACAATAATGTCTTCAACGAATCTCGCCAATTTCAACTCTGCTACCTGGAATGAGTAAAACATCAATTACCAAATCCATATAAGCTGGAACAGAATCACAAAATCACAAAATTAATCAGAACAAACTGACAGGATGAAAATGCAGCATTAGCTTCAGAGGTAGGGGTGTCAATGGGCCAGGCTTGGGCTTCAAAAATCAAAATTTTGAATAGGGCTGGCCTGATGGCCCGGCCCATTGACAGCCCTATTCAGAGGTTTTAGGAGCATGTTGCTTGCCTATTTATTAAACTTCACCACAGCCATTTATAATATAAAAAAAAAATTGTGGAATTTTCCGTACAGAATCAACAACTACACACTATCAATCCTAGCCCATGCATGTCCTGCCTGCGCATCCAAGAATACTGTTTTCTTAGTTTGCTGCTCAACAAGTAAAACATCATGTCATGAACATGGCACCTACGCCCCTTTGAAGGTGTGCTGCAGCAACTCCTATCATCTATAAATTATTGGTGGAGCAAGGTATCCCAAAACGGTTACGTATCAGCCGTATCGGCCGATACATAACGGAAACGGTCATAACCGTTACATGTTACAGGGTCGAAATGGCCGTAACGGTCCCGTAACGGTCCCGTAATAGTTTTTTGCAGAAAATAAAAAAAAAAAAGGGCTGTATCGGCCAATATGGGGTCCGTAACGGCCATTACGGCCCGTATCGTAACGGTAACAGTGGTGGCCGTTACGGCCACCGTTACCGTTATGGAACACCTTGTGGTGGAGGCTTTGTTTGGAGCGCAGCATTTATATGAAGACTTTTTTTGATGTTACAATTTTCATACCCTCCTACCCTCAGCTAAGTCCTTGACCAAAACCACCAATAGAGAACACAGTACCTCAACTAAAAGAGTTGACTGCTGAGAGCCACAAGTTGAATGCATCCAAAATTAAAATGCCACAGCATCACCAATTGAAAGTAGAAAACTCAGGTGTTTATTCATTTCTTGAATGGGAGCTTAAATGTATCAGACTTGATGAGAATATGACTGTTGAAATGGACGTTAGGAGAATCTAACGCAGTAATGGCAATAGCAGAGTCATCAAGTTCATACAACATGTGAGAAAACCAAGAACTTTTCTGCTCCTTAAAAAGAATATGATGCTCCCAATGCATCAGCTGGTTTGCATTAGTTTCAACAGAAGTACTCAATAGTATTATCATAGAAGATACAGACAATAAGACGAACTATATACATGTGGACAGCACCACAACATCATATTCATTATAATTAGATAAAGAGCATGTTCTTAGGATTTCAAATGCCTGCAAAATACAAAGATAGTTCTTTTCGATTAAGTAGACAGGACATGACTAGGTTCGGGCCTCTTGTTTCCAAGAGATCCACTCAGCAATCTCATAAATTCCAAAACCAGGGACCTTGTGTCTGAGCTTTAATAGAAGGTACAAGTAGACATGATTATAAACTTCATACCTTGCGATTTTTCAGCTTCAGACCCATATCCATGGACTTCTCCTGAAGACTTTTTATTTCTGAACTTATGGAACCAATCTCAGCCTAGCACAAGATTTCTGTAAATATTAATGATTTCAATGATAAGAAGTCCAATTGTATTAGAAAAATATTTGGCATAATGAGCACTGAGCAGAATAATCAAATCTCATTTAGACACAAGGAACCTGAAGGTCGAAATACTGAGACAACAACCATATAAACCAATCTCATTAGAGATACAAGGAATCTTTAAAGTTGGAAGCAATGTTTTCAGCATCGATGATATCAGCTGATATATCTTACGATATATCTTGTATCCCACTGCGCGATGCGAAACGCACAAGTAGTGCTGATATATCCCACATGTTCAGTCCGGTGAGCATTTTCGATCCATTTTTTGTTGTAAATCATGTTTACTTAGTGTCACATGGTTACAAATCCATGATTATTCATGTTTTTCATAAAAAAATCATCAATTTAGAGCTTTCATTTTGAGATTTCAAGGAGATGGGCCAAGTTGCGAAAAATTGGAGGAAAAAAAAATCAAAATTTCCCAATTTCTTGCAAATCGGTTGCAATCTGTGTCTAAACACAAAATCAAACATGTATGTAACCTAATCTAGTGATTCTTGGTAATTTGGAGATGTTTTGGGGGAAAAAAGTTATTTTTAATTAAAAATGTTTTAAAAAAATCCGAAATTCCACTTAGATCATGGTTAATTAGCCCCCATTTCAGAGCATTCAAGAGTGTTTGATGAAATCATCATCAGATATACTCTAATTTTGGGATTGTGGGGAAGATGGGCAGATTTGCAGAAAATTGGAAAAAATTAACATTGTTATGTTAGAAAGCATCTTCACTGGTATCATTCTACTATGACCTGGGCATAATCTTGTTGGTTTGTGGAGTAACAGTACTATGCCCAGCCCCATCAAGATGGAGATGATGATTTCATCGACACTCTTGAATGCTCTGAAATGGGGGCTAATTAACCCATGATCTAAGTGGAATTTCGGATTTTTTTAAAACATTTTTAATTAAAAATAACTTTTTTCCCCCAAAACATCTCCAAATTACCAAGAATCACTAGATTAGGTTACATACATGTTTGATTTTGTGTTTAGACACAGATTGCAACCGATTTGCAAGAAATTGGGAAATTTTGATTTTTTTTTCCTCCAATTTTTCGCAACTTGGCCCATCTCCTTGAAATCTCAAAATGAAAGCTCTAAATTGATGATTTTTTTATGAAAAACATGAATAATCATGGATTTGTAACCATGTGACACTAAGTAAACATGATTTACAAACAAAAAATGGATCGAAAATGCTCACCGGACTGAACATGTGGGATATATCAGCACTACTTGTGCGTTTCGCATCGCGCAGTGGGATACAAGATATATCGTAAGATATATCAGCTGATATCGTCGATGCTGAAAACATTGCTTCCAACTTTAAAGATTCTTTGTATCTCTAATGAGATTGGTTTATATGGTTGTTGTCTCAGTATTTCGACCTTCAGGTTCCTTGTGTCTAAATGAGATTTGATTATTCTGCTCAGTGCTCATTATGCCAAATATTTTCTAATACAATTGGACTTCTTATCATTGAAATCATTAATATTTACAGAAATCTTGTGCTAGGCTGAGATTGGTTCCATAAGTTCAGAAATAAAAAGTCTTCAGGAGAAGTCCATGGATAGGGTCTGAAAGCTGAAAATCGCACGGTATGAAGTTTATAATCATGTCTACTTGTACCTTCTATTAAAGCTCAGACACAAGGTCCCCTGGTTTTGGAATTTATGAGATTGCTGAGTGGATCTCTTGGAAACAAGAGGCCCGAACCTAGTCATGTCCTGTCTACTTAATCGAAAAGAACTATCTTTGTATTTTGCAGGCTTTTGAATCCTAAGAACTGCTCTTTATCTAATTATAATGAATATGATGTTGTGGTGCTGTCCACATGTATATAGTTCGTCTTATTGTCTGTATCTTCTATGATAATACTATTGAGTACTTCTGTTGAAACTAATGCAAACCAGCTGATGCATTGGGAGCATCATATTCTTTTTAAGGAGCAGAAAAGTTCTTGGTTTTCTCACATGTTGTATGAACTTGATGACTCTGCTATTGCCATTACTCGCGTTAGATTCTCCTAACGTCCATTTCAACAGTCATATTCTCATCAAGTCTGATACATTTAAGCTCCCATTCAAGAAATGAATAAACACCTGAGTTTTCTACTTTCAATTGGTGATGCTGTGGCATTTTAATTTGGATGCATTCAACTTGTGGCTCTCAGCAGTCAACTCTTTTAGTTGAGGTACTGTGTTCTCTATTGGTGGTTTTGGTCAAGGACTAGCTGAGGGTAGGAGGGTATGAAAATTGTAACATCAAAAAAAGTCTTCATATAAATGCTGCGCTCCAAACAAAGCCTCCACCACAAGGTGTTCCATAACGGTAACGGTGGCCGTAAGGGCCACCACTGTTACCGTTACGATACGGGCGTAATGGCCGTTACGGACCCCATATTGGCCGATACAGCCCTTTTTTTTTTTTATTTTCTGCAAAAAACTATTACGGGACCGTTACGGGACCGTTACGGCCATTTCGACCCTGTAACATGTAACGGTTATGACCGTTTCCGTTATGTATCGGCCGATACGGCTGATACGTAACCGTTTTGGGATACCTTGCTCCACCAATAATTTATAGATGATAGGAGTTGCTGCAGCACACCTTCAAGGGGCGTAGGTGCCATGTTCATGACATGATGTTTTACTTGTTGAGCAGCAAACTAAGAAAACAGTATTCTTGGATGCGCAGGCAGGACATGCATGGGCTAGGATTGATAGTGTGTAGTTGTTGATTCTGTACGGAAAATTCCACAATTTTTTTTTTTATATTATAAATGGCTGTGGTGAAGTTTAATAAATAGGCAAGCAACATGCTCCTAAAACCTCTGAATAGGGCTGTCAATGGGCCGGGCCATCAGGCCAGCCCTATTCAAAATTTTGATTTTTTGAAGCCCAAGCCTGGCCCATGGACACCCCTACCTCTGAAGCTAATGCTGCATTTTCATCCGGTCAGTTTGTTCTGATTAATTTGTGATTTTGTGATTCGGTTCCAGCTTATATGATTTGGTAATTGATGTTTTACTCATTCCAGGTAGCAGAGTTGAAATTGGCGAGATTCGTTGAAGACATTATTGTCCCCCCAAGGATGGTTGACATAATTGTTGATGGGAGGTAGTTTTCATTCATTTTCAAATCATCCATTCTTCTCTGCCAAACATTGTGATATTTTTGCACCCAGTGTGCATGCTGACATTCTTTAAGTTTCTTGTTATGTTCCTGTGCTTTTGTTTGTAGTATTTTATCAACTCACAAGTCTTTAAACACAGCTACTGTTGATTGAAGAAATGTAATAATGCGAATGACAACTGATTCAGTCTCTTTTGAAGTTACATCCACGGAGGTAATGATGTGAGGATAGCATACATGTAAATGATGAAGCATATGCTTGAATGCAAAATGATGAAGCATATGCTGTTGGCACTTGAGATATAATATTCTATGCTGAATTGTTTTTTCCTTGAAATTCACTATCCAATCTAGAGGTTTTCCTTTAGTTCATTCAAATCAAGGTCAACCTTTCCAATCCACTCCAATTATTTCAGGCCTTGCAAGTGGTGTTGCTCATCATGCCCAGGTTAGAGCTTAGGAGTGAAATCTTGATGAAGCCATGTCAAGTTTTCTAATCCTCTACACATTCCATGAGGTTTAGGAAGCTTCCACTCCTTTCTATAATTAACCATCATATAAAGGGAAGTTATATGTTTGCCATGAAGTCTGCTCCTTAGAATAGCTGTCTATTGCCTATTATTTACTGACCTCACCTTAGATAATGTCTATTCCTTAAATACTTGAAGAGACCTACTAATGGAATTTGTGTCTGGACTTGGCGACTTGCCAAGTGACTCACCACTAACACATGCCCAACCTGGCATGCTTGTGTGGATCCTAGCTGCTTCATCAAGCTGGCCCCACTGTGTAGATTCTCTTGCCCAAAAAAGGTCATTCTGCTCTTCAGGTGGGCATGCATGTGAATGGACTGTTAGAAAGATTGGCCAACACTTCCCACATTCAACCTATGTGTGTGTCCCACTTGAGAGGACCCTTCCTGATATTTGGGTGAGCAATGTACATGGTGGGGCACATGCCGCGGCATCTGATGAGCAGCTTATGCCATGTTGGGTCCGTTTGAGTGGTGATCTAGATGGAAAGAGGGCAAAGCCAATTGTTAGATGGAAATTACTTCCACTCTGGATGAAAATTGAACTTTACTGTGAGCTGGATTGGAAACCCAGGACTTTCAAGTATTGGCAGGGTGACCCAAAATGACAAGTAAGAATTCAAATGATTTCCTGTTGTCCAATAGGTGGAGTTGACTCAAATGAGGCAGAGATTAGAACACTAGGGGAGGAACTTAGAATCTTGCCTACATCTTTCGAGGGAATGTTGATAGTGGAAGGAGGTCCACAAAATATGATCAAATGGCTTGCTGGACGATCTTGAGGCTTGGAGACTTTTTTTCATAGTGGACGAGACTAGAGAATTTTTGTCAAGAAGATAGTTTCAATTTGTCATACATTAAGAGTGACAAACAAGATGGCTGAGTTCCTCCTAGGAAGGTTGTTCCAAGGTCCTTTTGATATGTATCAGGCTATCATTACCCCTTCATTGGAAGTTTCTTCTTTGCTTTTCTGTTTCATTTAACATTTCTTTTAACCCCAAAGAATGATGCACTTATTCTTCCACTACTTTAATACCACACGAACTAGTGGAGCCTATCAGTTAGCCTGGATATCCCTCACTCCCATTGCCTGAGTCACCTATTTTTGAGTTGAAAACTCTGCAGCACGTGCATTGTGCATTGCACATGGCTTTTTGTTCCATCTGAAAAATGAATATGCCCTGCTAGCTTTGCTGGCTTCTGCTAACCACAGGGCCCCATCACGTTCTATACCAGTCATGTGTCTAAATGGGTGTTAGCATGAAACACATGCAAATTCCACACACTTCTCCAAACATGTTCATTCCTCTACATTGCATTACAACCTTTTGGTGTCCCTCATTTTATTCTACATCCATGTGATTACTGGTGACAAAAGAAGGCAGGTCCTTGTAGTTCCACACGTACTCTTTCAAGATTTGTTCCGGCTTTTAGTGTAGTGTATATTTTTTTTATACCAGAAAATAGTTACTGAAATGGGCATCAAACATGAGAATAGGAGGCTCAGTGATCTTATCATGTCATTTATTTATCAGACTTTCTAAAAGGCTTCTGCTATTTTTTCCCCTAATGAATCCTTACATATGACTGCAAAGTGATTTTCAGTCCCACACTTGCCATCCCATGGTTTAAAACATCTCTCGATACTTGCTGTTTTCCTGAAATATCAATGAGATACATTTTTGAATGTATTGCCCTGTGTGGCACTAAAACTGATTAAGTTTTGCACCTATAATGATACATAGTTGTATCATCCAATACCTGGATGATACACACTGATATGTATCCTAGTGTGTATCATCTGATACCTGGATGATAAACACTGGAATTTATCCATTTTGGAGCTGGCCAAGGTCTAGTCCGATACCAATATTCCAAACCGTGTGCCAACCAGGTCTGGTCATTTTGTGCAACTTTGGTTAAACATGAATTTACTAGTGAGCATTCTGAAAGTGTCAGATCTTGATTGTAACTTCATACAATGTTCAGGAATGAAGCCATTGTTAACTGAATGGAAGCATAAATCAGCTTAGGTCAATGCAATTTCTGGTTTATCGCATGTGCAGCCTCACAAATTTACCGAGTGCTTACTGTATACTGATTTTCTACCTTAGATTTAAACCTTCATATTGCCAGTATATTGAAGTGCATCCACGAAAATTCTTTTAGTTCTAAATTTTCAGGTATATTTTGCATCCAATGTTCTGATTGTGGAGTTTATTTTTGCTTCACTTGGCATTCCGTCGCTATGCAGCATATAAGAATAACAATTATGACTTTCTTTGGCAGGTGAATGATGAATATATGAGAACACTTGAGTTGCTAAGTAAGAAGCTAAAATTTGTTGAAGTGGACCCTATGGTCAAATCGTCAAAGGCTCTGAAAGATGTTCAGCCTGAACTGGAAAGACTTCGGCAAAAGGCAGTCTCAAAGGTTGTCAAGTAGATCAGTAGATGCATGTTGGATCTGTATTACTCTGGCTATTACATGTGTATTTTATCTAGATGCATGTTGGACTGGTATTACTCTGGCTATTATATGTGTATTTCAGTTCTCTGAATGGATTGTCTGTTTCATGCATTCCCTAATTAGCTTGCTCTGAATCATTTAATTTTGACTTCCATGTTAACGTTAGGTTAGTTTATCTTTGAATTTTATCTTCTATCAATGCCTTGACTACTACAGGGAACATATGGTCAATACCATCTAAGTAGGATATGCAAAATTTTCATATGCATAAATATTGTTGTGCCTGTTTGATTGGTATGTCCATATTATATCTGCACACATAATAGATGGAACAACAGATTTGATTTATATTTTCCCATGGAACAGCAGCTTTTATTTATATTTTCACTGCCCATCGCATGTAATTTGTTGTAGTTTGAAGAAATAAATATGAATATTTCGAAGCTCTTGACCTGCTATCTATCTTTGTGTAGGTATTTGACTTCATTGTTCAAAAGCTTTACGCCTTGAGAAAGCCCAAAACAAATATTCAGATCTTACAACAAAATGTTCTTCTAAAATACAAGTGAGTTTTTTTTTCCCTCTCCCGAGGAATTATCAAATTCTTTCTTTATGCCCTGTACCTCTTCATTATATATTCTATGTGCTATCAATTGAAAATAAAAATGATTAAGTTTTTCCAGGTATTGATTTTTGTGTGGCTCTCTTTTATGATTAATGCATCACCAAAATTGCATCTGAGTTTATAATCTTTCGCTGTAGTTTATTTGATTTGTATTTGATTTCTCAATGGCAGTGGGCTTTGTATTGTATTTAAGGTAAATTATCAGTCTTGTTTGAAGAGATTGCATTAATCATATTTATTTGGGGCGGGGGGGGGGGGGGGGGGGGGGGTGTTTGTTTTGAGAGAATCACATGAAATGGAAACCCCTCTAGAGTCCTCAAGGAAATGAAAGAAACCCTTGTCTATGATGCCTATGTCTACTGAGCCTATGTTCTCTCTATTCCTCGGCAGCTCAATCAACTGATGTTGCTTCCAATGGTCACTATTGATGCGCCGACCACTTCATAGGAGCGATAGCGAAGCCAAGCTGTCAGAGGGTCTCCCTGCCTCAGGCTTCTATAGCTCTCAAAATAACAACCCCTCGGCTGCTTGTTGATCATAATTCCGTTATTTTGGTTATAAGTGTTGTTTTTCATGCAAATGATAAGAGGTCAATGGTTAACCAGCGAGAGCCATCTCTTGTAGCCTTGGAAATCTACATTTAACATTTTTTTTTTTCTTGGAAAGAGTTTTTACTCGTCTTCTGAGGAAAATCTAGGAAAAGGAAATCGGTTCCCCCTCTTTTTCTCAATTGAGGAAATTATCACATCGGGGGAATTTGTATTCTTTTCCATAGTTTTCTCTTTAAACGAACAGACAAAAATGAAATAAAACAAGCTTGATACCCTAACAAAAATTTGTTTTAAAAGAATAAGGTGCAAATACTTGATACTATTAGTTTGTGAGGTACAAATTGAAAGGAAAAAGCTGAAAGTACAATTATTATCCGGACTATGCCTATTTCCAATGTTGAAATCTCTTGACTCTAGAATCTTCCTCCAAACCTCCCAATTTATCATGCCCAACAGATTCCTCAAGTGATTTGTTTCATTTTCTTGACTCTATAATCCAAAACGGATGGAGGGATAAATGAGGAGGGTCTTAATAAGACTACACGTGGTGGATGAAGCAGAGATATGCCTCTTGAACAATGTTTTCCGTATCTTTATTGCGTAATGTATCGCATCCTTGGGATACGGATACGTATCGGTTATCGCACGAGATATATTGGTTGTATTGCGTAATTTATCACTGTTGCTGGGAAACACAAGGAAACATTGGAAAATTGGTCCAAGTTTTTCAATGAAACTTCAGAAGTTGTTAAAAAAGACACCAATACATGCTTAGAAATAAAAAAATCACAAAAACAAGTGCACATAATAGGTTTCCTTTGTATAGGGTCCTAATCTATGTGCTATCTAACTGAACTAATGCAACTATATTCAATGTCAATTTGTAAAATCTATAAATATAAGAAGACATGTATAGAAACACAAGCATTACATTTAAAGCAAAAACAGAAGTAGAAAACTAGAAATATACTTGTGGATTTCGATTTTTTTTTTTAACATTTGTTTTTAATTAAAAAAAATTCTTAAAAATTTTCAAATTGCCAAGAATGTATAGATCGGGTTATATACATGTTTGATATTGTGTTTGGACCCTAAGATTGCAACTGATTTGGGAAAAATCAGGAAAATTTCAATTTTCCCCAATTTTTTGCAACTTAGCCCATCTTCCCCAAATCTCGAAATTGAAGCTCCAAATCCATAATTTTTCATGCAAAACATGAAGAATCTTGGATTTCTTACCGTTTGACACTATTTACAACGTATAAAATGAAAAAAAGAATCAAAACAAAAAAATACACACCTTTTAGAATCCAGCCTCAAGAAGCTTCAAATTGTGATTTCAGAGAAATTTCAAAGGTTTTCTTCCAACAAACTAGAGTGGATTGGTTGAAATCACCTTACAATGTACTAGGAAGAAGTTTTTTTTTTTTTTTTTTTGGATTTTTTAATGATGTTCCAAACAAAAGTTGGTTTCCTATTATCCCTTTCGATATTGTACTTGGTATCGATATATCGCAAGATACATTAAGAATTTATAAAAAGGGAGTGTGTATATATCGCGATATTGTGCGTTATATTGCACGATACCATGAAAAATGGATATTAAAGCTGGGTTTCATATCGCCTAGCTGTGATGACCGATATATCATGGGATATATCGGTGATATCGCAAGATACTGAAAACGTTGCTCTTGAATATTGTGGGATGCTGCGTGCCGTTGAAACTATGTGGCCTTTTGATCCTTTAGGAAAATTACCATGATATAAAACATCTGCTGACATTGGTAATAATTATAACCATGTCAGGAGAAGGAGCTTGACCTTTTGGGATTGTGTACTGGAAAGATATTAGCTTAGAGCTAAATATTGCCCCCCAAGGATTTGTGATTTGTGAAAAGGATACCGGGCCTTATTCACTTATTGAGGATAGGGCCTTAGGAAACCAGATTCATAAAGCCCATCCCAAATGGCTTGAACAAGCCTATTTCCATCTTGCACTTGGGAGTGCTGGTGAAATACATCAAGTACATTCAGTTCATAAAGTGGTGACATGTGTTTTTGTATTACATTGGTTCATAAAGTGGCGACGTGTTTTTGTATGGCCTTAGCAGTTAGCATTTTTTTAGCATCATTTTTAATTTGATAGTTACTTGTGGAGATTCATTGTTGTGAACTTGAAACTATAGGTATGTGGTTCTTTTTCTTAAAGAACATGGCAAAGGAGATTTACAGCGAGGTTCGTGGCGCCTATATTGACACAATGAACAAGGTAATACTGAATTAGTGTTCACAAAAGCCAAACTATTATGCTTGTATGGAAACGAAAATATTGGTAAATTACATGCTTGGTAATGTAAAGAGGTATAATTTATTGTACTCTCACAATGATAAGAATAAAAGTACTTGGACTATGTTCTTACCTGCAATTATGAAACTGAATGCTGGTACTTCGTCATGTGAATAACTTCTTGTGCTTTCTTTAATCTGTTGTTAGACTTTTTCAACATTCACTTGAATACTTTTATAACAAATTTTGTCTAGATGTGTGTGAGAGATGAGGAATCAGTGGATCACCTTTTCCTCTATTGTTCCTTTGCAAGAAGGTCATGGGATAATTTTTTCATTCTGTTCAGAATTTCATGGGTTTTGCCAAAATCCATTGATACTTTCTTTTTGATATGACATGATAGGGGTTTAAGGAAAATCAACACAAAAGTCTAGTGAGTATGTTTGTTAGCGGGCGTATGGGTTCTATGTCAAGAAAGGAACGAGTGATGTTTCGGAAATGGTAAGAGGCAGGTTCTCCAGGTTTTCAGCAGAGCCAAATCCCTTGTAATAGAATGGGCATTATCTTAAAAGATCCTGGGTGCTTTTCCGGAATGTTGGGGAGAGCTGTAACTTTTTCATTTCTTGTATATTTGTAAATTTCTGAACCTTGGCTCCCTAGTAATAAAATTATCATCGTTAAAAAAAAAAAGGGAAAGCAAAAATGCGACATAAGTGGGAGGTAAACTGACATCAACACTATGAGAAGAAAACCCTTTCCATCTGTTTGTTTTGCTAAAGAAAAGTGCTGGAAAATGTTTTTAATTTGTATTTGAATCTGTTCGGATTGCAATCCCACAAAGGAAAATCTTTTTTACCCCCAAAACTGCCATTTAAAACGTTACCACAGAGGCAAACTTGTTTTCCCTTGATTTATTTTTGAAAAAAAGTTGTACTCCCTTGTTGAGGAGGGAAAAGCAAATGAAAACACTTTGCCTTTGCATCTGCTTCTTCCCTAACAGGTGCACATGTCTTGTCCATGCAAACTGTGTGCCTTCTATCCAAACAGGCCCTTAGGGTTCAACGTTTAATATGCATGCTTATATTTTCTGTCAACCATTATGATTCAGTTTAGTAATAAGTCAGTTCTAAGCTTTCAGTGTAACGTGATATATACATACGTGCAGTCATTCCTGATGATATAGATATATGTGCCAGTTATTGTAAAGCATGGCACAGTGCACCAAACTTTCTGAAATGCATGGGAAATATGGTTTTCTTCTGTGAGTGCTCTCTTCAAGTTTACTCTTTGAGTGGTACTGGTCATGCAGTCCTACAGAGGTAGTTTCTTGAATGTCTGAGTGGTATGGAATTTACACTCTAACAGTCTGACTTACCATCTACTTTATTTGCATGTTTAGATATAAGACACTCATGCATGGAGATTTTCTTATAACACACCAGTTGGACAAAACTTAAACCTCTGCATGAAGTTTTTTGAATGAGAGTTTCTCTTACCATCTTCATGTCTTGAAATTAGGCAAGTGCTTCTTGCCATACGCCTAGTTATTTGAGAGGAATTACTGGGTCCTGATGCTTTAGGATGTGAGAAGTGTTCAGATACACCCATTCCATACAATGGGACCTGTGATTTGATTTGATTATCCAGACCATTGATCTGATGGTGCTATTTGGATAGGGGATGCTACAAAAGTCTTCCACATTGGAAGTTTCTAGGCATCCAATCTGTGACCTTTTTTTTGGACTTTGCCTAAACCATCTATCCATAGGCTTCTGATTGAAAGGTTACAATCTTCCTGTCTGGAAGACATCATCAATCCAATGTGGTGCGTTGCAGATTGACAATCTGGATCGCAGGACCATGGGTTCCACTTGTATGTAGTGGGCACATCAGGACATGATTCATGTCCTAATGCATCAGGAACTGATAATTCCTTACAATTCAATAGCTAGTTGGGGGGTTCAGAATGGTGGAGCATGCAGAACGGAAGGATTCTTTTGATTTGGTGTGAGCTGATCATGCTGTAGTGATTTCAATTTTTGTCACTCTAAAGTACAACCGTTTAATTGCAGGTACTAAGTGCACATTTCCGTGCTTACATACAAGCACTGGAGAAACTACAACTGGATATAGCAACAGCAAGTGATTTGATTGGAGTGGAGGCCAGGAGTACTAGCCTTTTTTCAAGAGGGAGAGAACCTTTGAAGAACCGATCTGCTGTTTTTGCGTTGGGGGAGAGGATAAACATTTTAAAGGTCTTTCACTTTCTAGCAATGAGATATAGTTTACTCTTATCTCAAAAAATTCTTGCATTTGGAGTGTCATTGAAGACACTTTTTCTTCTTTTGCTAGATAGATTTATATTCACTCAGAAGGATGTTGAAATTCCTTTTCCCTTTACTGAGATGTTTATTCTCCAGCTCTTTTCGGAAATTTATTTTAAATGTCCTATCAAAGTTATCAAATTTAATCCAGATTTCATAACTTGAGTTGTCAAGATGCATCTGAACAAGGCAGTATATTGATTGTTCAAAGCTGAGATACAAGGTGGAGCAATAAAATGGGTTGCTATGTGCCTTTTATTCATATATATATATATATATATATATATATATATATATATAAGAACGAAAGAAAGAAAGAAAAGAACAAGACGGGTTGCTAAATACCATGTCCACTAGGCACTAGGCACTAGATATCTTTTAAGTAGACATAAAACCTCGAAAGACATGGAGAAAAGTTGTTTTTGAGCGTTGGGAGAATATCTTTTCTTGATCTTTTTTTTTAAGCTTAAAAAAAAAAAGATCAAGAAAAATGTTGAAAAGTACAGTATTTCCCTGTTTCTCCCTTAAAACCTTTGGAGGAATAAGGATGCTCCTTGAGGAGATGGGGGATTGAAAGGAGTGTTTTGTTTAAGTCCATGGTAGTGGGAAAAAGAAGCAAGGAAAAGAGAATGGAGAGAAGGAAAAGAAAGAGGGGACCGATAAGATCTCATGCCTCATAAAACTCACTTAACACACACACACAACCCTTAGACAATGGTGCACCACATTAGTACAAATAAATTTGATGCGCACATACACACTCTTTACATGTTTAAAATCTTTAAGTCCCCCATGTGACCTGTCACCCGTCATGCCTATTTTGAAGAACGGTTAGAAAATCGTGTGGGAGAGCAAAAACTCATCTTTTTTATTTTGTTCAATTCATGATAAATTTGGCCAAGGCAATAATTGTGAATCAGCTGATTTACTCGAGTGACTTACTAGGTGGTTGGATCCTGCCCAAAGTTTAACACAGCCACGTTCCTAATTTTAACTTATAAAATTTGCAAGTCTAAAATAGAAGTTTATTTGATTTATTTGTTGTTTAGATTCTAAATACTGAGTCCAAAAAATTGAATACCATGTCTAGTCTTGATGGATAGATATATGATATGTGATATACTATACATGTAAGTAAATTATTATTGAAACTGGGGAAGTATTACTGCCATATGCATTGTTCTTTTGTTGTATAGGTTCTTCTTGTATTGCATGCACTTGCATGCGTGATGAATAAAGCATGTTTTAGTTGTAAGAAAAGGAATGCATTTCTGCTAGACATGTTATGTGCAAGCATGCATGGTATAACAAAGATATCCATGCCAAAATCATGAGAGATGTAATCTAGGCTATTGAGGAAATGTAGTTCCATTGAAGGACGTTTTCTACCAAGAAAGTGGGGGAAACATGTAGGCATGTAAACGGAGCTATTTCTTTCTTCTTTTTCTTTTTTTATTTTATTTTTAATAATAAGTTAACCTTTTGGTTGAGTTTGCAAAATCAGAAAAAAAAACTTTTTCCTTTTATTCTTTCCATGAAGGACCGGGTTCAGAGGCTTTATTTAAACTCTTTTACTGTTCTCAGGAAATTGACCAACCTGCATTGATTCCACACATAGCTGAGGCTAGCTCTCTGAAGTACCCTTATGAAGTTCTCTTTAGGAGCTTGCATAAGCTTCTGATGGACACTGCTACTTCAGAGTACTCAATAGTTTTCTTTATCATTTACTATTTTTCTATACGCCAAATGCCAGTAGTTATTTCCCTAGTCTGACTACAGATACTGATACCTCCTTTGTGGTACAGATATCTTTTCTGTGATGATTTCTTTGGGGAAGAATCTATTTTCTACGAAATATTTGCAGGTAAATTGTGAGGCATATGCTTGTTTCTATGTGTGCAAGTGTCTCTTTCTCTTCAGAAGCTTGGAGTTTGTCACTTTAAAGTTGCCTTCTTCTCTAGAGTTCTAAGTCACTCTTATTTGTTCACCACTTTCTCCTTGTATGTGAGTCACATTCAGTTAGAATAGATCACTTCTTGTCAGTAGAATTAGTGGAGCTCTTCTTAATGTGTTTCTTTTCTTTTCCTTTCTTTTTACCATTTGAGCCATCATCTGTCACTATCTATTGATGAAACTGTTTTCTACCTTTTTGTATTATTTCTATTTTATTTCTTGAAGCTCAGAACACAGCATACATAGATATTCTAAGCTTGATGATACAGGCCACTTAGATTGTAGGCTTTGGCAGTAGGTTGCTATATGTTTGACATAATAATATTCATATGTTTTCAGCATTCTTTCAAGGCGGGGTGGGTTGTACTTGTAGTCACCTCTGGACAACAAAGCTGTGTTGTAGAATTGAGGTATTGCATAATGGCATCAACCAGTGTATCGGCTGACTTGCTGGCTGATACAATATGGGCCAGAGTTGGAAAACGCGAGGGTCCCAAATATTCTTCTTCTTCTTTTGGTTCCGAGCATGTTTTTGATGGTGTAATTGGCCATTCTTTGGTAAGAATGCTGTCTGTCAGGGGCAATGTTAGCTTGACCTTTTGAAAGCCGACCAAATACGCCCTAATCGAACAAACAAATCAAGCATGATTTAGTGGATCAGGGCTTGTTACATATGAATATAACAAAAAAAAAAAAAAAGAAGAAGGAAAAAAGGTGATGATTTATCCCTTCCAATATTTCTCAAAATGGTTCATTCCGTTTCGGTTCATCGAATCCATTCAAACTCTTTTGTTTTGATACAGCTATAATGTAATCATTTTTTGATACCATGAGTGAAATAGTATGACAAGTCTTACTCGGAAATTAGTATGGTGCTGACAGTTATGATATATATATTTTTTTTTCTGAAGATTAAATTGCTCATTGTGAATCTCTGTAAGAGATGCCTATCTTTCACTATTTAGTTCTTCATTGCTTTTGGAAAATCCATAAACATATTAGGAAAAGAAGTTCTGGCTAAAGGGGTTATTGTGACATTATTGTTACTAGGGAAATGTCAGTGAACAAGAAAACCAATGCTGAACTCCTGTTTGTTTGTTTCAGGACCATTTGCGGTTATTGATGAACATTTCAATTCAATTCTTCCAAATTTTTACGATGCAATAGGTTTAATGCTTATGATCCGCATAATACACCAACATCAGGTAATGGAACATGCTTCATGTGTTATGGGTGGTTTTTGCTCTCCTTTTGATTTTTTTTTAAGAGCTAATGATGATTTCATTAAAATTGTTGATGTAATTGGGCCATATCCCCTCTGGGCCATTAGCTATTTGCTTTACTTGGGCCCGACTTGGGCTGCGAGCCTCTTATTTCCCTTTTATTAGTTCTTTTTTTTTTTTTTGTTCCTTTTTTATCCTTTTCTCTAAGGATAATTTAAGTAATTTTCCCATTCACTTAATATATAAAGAGAGAGGGCTGGACATCCAAGTCTTCTCTGAGTTCCTTTTTCTTCCCAAATTCTTTCTTTCCTTTGACATGGTATTGGAGCAAGAAGGTCCCTAGGGTTTCTTATCTCTGGATCTCATCCCCTTCTCTTCTAATCTCTTCTCTTTTCTCTTCTTATTCTTTTCACATAATCTCTCTTGGTTTGAGAGTCTTAACCTTTTAATCACTGACTATATGTGATTTGCAAGGGGTGGTACTTGCGGCTGTGGCGTGTTTGAGATCTTGTTATAGTTTTTGCTGGAAATTCTGGTTGATGAAGTCTTTGAAGATTCAGTCTGTTGCATCTTATCAGAAACAACAATTGGGTTTTGCTAGAAATTCTGGACTAATTTAAAAATGATAAAACCATAGGATAGGGAAAGAATCACCAGCATTCAAAGTCGAGTGGCCACTGGCCAACACCTTCTTTATCTAAAGAGTCAGATACATCATTTGTCTCCTCCCACATGGCCAATGCCATGTTTATTGAACAGGCAACGTTCTTGAATTCATCAAATACTAAAGACATTCCACAACTTGATACCGTCATTTGATGCCCAAGAGATGATGTTCTTCAATTCTCCCCTTCTACAATCAGTGCAGTGGAGAAACTACTGGAGAAAATTCTCTAACCTTCTCACAAGGGCCCAAGCGTCAGCTTCACTAGTTTCTTCCCAACTGCTGGACCAGGGATAGTAATAAAAATATATCCATGTCATCCCTTAGGAACCTGCCAATTCCACCTGATTCTTATCAATCCCTTTTATTGCCAACACATCTCATTGCTTACCAAATGCTTTTCAGTTGTAGGGTGCCTGGGTTAAGAATACTTCATCATGACTTTATAAATTGGAATTCGATTATGAATGAACAAACCCGAAGCTCTCTCTCTCTCTCTCTCTCTCTCCTCTCTCTCTCTCTCTCTCTCTCTCATACTTGGTCTAATCGTAATGCTAGAAGTGCTTCCTTCCAATACTATTCGGATTGTTTCAGTTGCGTGGTGGTGTCGATACCTCAAAAATGTTAGAATTGTTTTCAACACTGCTTGTGATGGTAACTGATGAACCTACAAGTGGTGACTCATAAAGGGGTGTTATGAATCACTTCTAGATTGGATTAATAATAATAATAAAATCACTTCTAGATTGGATTGTTAATTGATATAGTAAGCCCCTGCAATCAACTACTGTTTACACTTGTAATTTTCCCAATTTAAGCAATTAACTCGTGATTTTCTTCTTCAGTTAATTATGTCTCGACGGAGGATTCCATGCTTGGATTCGTACTTGGATAAGGTATGCATCTTTCAAAGTCAAATTAGCATCATGGCTTACCAATAACTAGCTGGTTATTTTCTCCTTTCTTGACTGTGTACCTTTATCCAATTATCTGATTCGGGGGCCATGCCCATCAAAATTTGGGCCATGATGCAGGCATCTTGGATTGAGGTACATGTGTGTCCTTGGTTGTGTTCATGGGTACATTGTCTGCATTAGAAACTAATCCATGTTATGATTATTGTCTTAATAAAATTTTCTTTATGTTTTTATAATTGACACCATTATGTTGTCACAGTTCAACCCAGTTGGACCAGATTGCCCACTAAAACAGGCCGATGTCGAGTCCAGATTTTAAACATTGGCTGAAAGAAACGTTAATATTTTGTAGTGTAATGCAAAATAAATGAGCCATCATTATCATTTCAAGTTGTTTGTTTAAACAAAAATTAAGGCTTGTAAATCGGATGTCAAATACACTTGTAAAGGAAACAGGTAAAGGAAATTGTAATCATGATATTTTTACATTATAAACTACCACTTTCACTGTGATTTCTGGGTGAAACAAACAATGGTAGTAAATTCATCATTGCAGTCAAATCTATGTGATGTCACCACATAATTACAGAAGTAATCATTACCCATTTCCAGCCATTTACCATTGCAATTGGAAAACCAAACACCCCTTAATGGATTTCTGAACATTGGTCCACCTTGAAAATCAATAGTCCGGATCCTCTGTTGGCTTCCAAGCAGGAAATCCCTGCTTGAAGCCTTTTCATTGGTCCACATCATCACATAGGTCTGCAACTGTCACATCCTCAATGCAACCTGGTCACATGACGTCATGCAGTGTGATGTGGACCAATGAAAAGGCTCCAAGCAGGGATTTCCTGCTTGGAAGCCAACGGAGAATCCAGACTCGAAAATCAGTGCATATAGGACAGTGTGAAGTGATTTCTTTAGCTAAAAATGATTTAAAAAAAAAAAAAAGATAAAGGAAAAATGGTAACACATAAAAAACTTGGCGGTGTTCTGAACTTGCTATTTCTTACCTATTCCCGTGCCTTGGTTTCTTTGCCTTAGTTACTATCACAGTTATCCATTTGTACTTAGGGGCTGGATTTAATTCTCTTTCACCTTAATCAGTGGAACTAATCTTGTCTTGAGGAACATCTGAACTAATGAGCTATACATGTCAGTAGGTCAATATTGCGCTGTGGCCTCGTTTCAAAATGGTCTTTGACATGCACCTCAACAGCTTGCGTAATGCCAATGTAAAGACATTATGGGAGGACGATGTTCATCCACATTACGTGATGAGACGTTATGCCGAGTTCACAGCCTCACTTATTCAACTCAATGTTGAATATGGAGATGGTCAGGTAAGCCAGTTTTTTATTTTTATTTTTTTGAACATTGACAATTTTATTTGAAGAAGGCCGAAGCCGCAGATTTACAAGAAAACAAAAACAAGATTACACAACCCCCCAGCAATCCAACACAGTGATGATCTTAGATGCTTGCGCCGATTCCAACACATGAAATTTGGCCCTTTGAAAGACCTTCAAAACCTGATCCTTATGATTTCTAAAACATCAATCATTCCTCTCAAACCATAGAGCCCATATACCTGCTAGAAGACTTAGGTGCCAAAATTTCCTCCCGATCTTCCCTATACCCCAACATGCCAACTTGAAAAAAAGTTATCCATAGATTCTTTTATTCAAATCAGACCAAGTCCCTGTTATCTCTTCAGATTGGTTTGGTTATTACAATTTACATACCTTGGGATGGTAATTTTAATTTTCAAACAGCAGTTGGATTTATTTTCTCAATTATGGTTGGTATTCCATCCCTTGACATCTTTCAGTCAACCGTATTGCAGCATCTGAAATCAGTTACTTTTGCTTGACTGATATGTGTAGCTTGAATTGAATCTGGATCGACTTCGAATGGCCATTGACGAGTTGCTTATTAAGCTTGCCAAAACATTCACCAAGCCAAAGCTGCAAACAGTGTTCCTCATAAACAACTACGATATGACTATTGCTGTGTTAAAGGTGACAATCAGATGATCTTTGAAGGCCCCATGTTCTCTCTCTTGTGAATTCATTTAAATTTTGGTCATGCATGTTGTTAGCATCTGTGCACTTCTATAATTGTTTTGGTGAAATTTTGTTTCCTAGGAAGCGGGTACAGAAGGTGGGAAGGCGCATATATATTTTGAAGAACTGCTGAAGACCAACACCGCTATTTTTGTGGTAAGTATTTTTTGTATGCTGTTTCTGCTGAGAAGCATTGTCACTTGAGGATTGCCAGCTTTATGCAAATGCCGGATCACTTTTGAGCAAGATAATGCTTCTTCTGTGGGAAGATTGAGTAAGATCCAGCACTGATTGAGATGGAATCAGCTGGCTTGTGACTGTTATATATGAGGAGGATGATGATTTTCGATTGAGCATTTGCTTGGCCTAATAAACTGTACATGTGGAGCCCACTGGTGATTCCAACCTGTGGCGTTATTTTGTGTTAATTAAGATGAATGTTTGTTGCTCAGGCTGTCTATAAACAGGCACACATGGATGCATGCACATCTCTTCCTAACCACCAGATTGGTGGCACTCAAATTGATGGTTGAGAAACAAAATTCTCAACCACTCACATTCAACAGGAAAAAAAGTGCATTAATCAGGAGACTAGATTGTACTGGGTGGTGTGATTTTCATATTAATTGGCTCGCTGTTCGTCAGTCAGTTCTCTGCGCATCACGAGTGATTTTCATTTTTTCCCCTCTGCAATTCAGAACTTTGTCCATAACTTTTAGAGTGGTGGGATAGGAAGATGTCCAAGTGGCAATCCAGGTTGTTATCTATGGGAGGTAGAATGGTGATGATTCAAGCGTCCTTGTCTAATCTTCCGGTTTACTTCATGTCTCTTTTTAAGTGTCCTAAATCCATTTTAAATGTTTTGGAGAAACGTAGGAGATATTTTTTGTGGGAGGGGTGGGGTGAAAATCATAAATTCCATCTCTCGAAATGGGACAAAGTATGCGTTTCGAAATTCAAAGGAGGGGCGGGAATGAGGAAGTTAGAGGAGATGAACCTAGCTTTGTGGGAAAATGAGTTTGGAGGTTTGGGGTGGAAAAGTAAAAAAATGGAGGGAGGTTATAGCTAGGAAGTATGGGGAAGAGGAAGGGGGTTGGTGGACAAAATCATCTTCTCTCTATCGTTCGAAGTCGGTAGTGTCCCTTAAAGAAAGGGTGTGGGAGGGCATAGGCTTATCCTTGGGGGATGGCGAGAGAATTAAATTTTGGGAAGGCAAATGGATGGGTGAAGCAAGTCTGAGGGTTTTGTTTCCAGCTTTAGGGGTTTTAGCTAGGGAAGAGGGGGTGAAGGTGAGCAAATGTTTTTCAGTGAGGGGTAGAAGTGGTTTGGTCTCCCATGTTTAGAAGAAATTTGGATGATGGGGAATTTGAAGATTTGGTCCGTTTGCTCCAACTTCTCAAGAATTGCTCTGTGCCTTCAGATGTGGATTCTTTGAAGTGGTTAAAGGATAGCTCCGGCGCCTTCTCAATGCGGTCCTTTTATCGGCTTCTAACTGAGCATGTTTCGTCTGAGGTGGTTTCTCCCACAGCTCATCTGTGGAGTTATGGTGCTCTTTTGAAAGTGGCGGTGTTTGGGTGGCTTGTGGGGAAAAATAGAGTGCTTATGATTGACAATCTTTGCAAAAGGAAGATGATCCTTCCGAACATTTGTTTGATGTGCTATAAAGACGAGGAGACAATGGACCATCTGTTCATTCACTGTTCTTTTGCGAGGGAGACATGGGGTTGCCTCCTTAGCTCTTTTGGGGTTCTTTGGGTCTTCCCCAACCATATTCATGATCATCTCTCTTCTTGGCATGGTGGGGGGTTCTGTCATACGGATAAAAGGAGGTGGAGATTAAGTTTACTAGCGATTCTGTGGGCCCTATGGTGGGAAAGAAATAACAAGTGTTTTAGAGACAAGAAGAAAGATGTTTTAGAGGTCTTCAGAAGAGCCTCTTTATTTGTTAAAGACTGGGAGGGAGTTTATATTTCTGTGTTTCGTTTTTAAGATTTGAGGTTTGCTGCAGCTATGGGTTTTGTTCTGGGGTATTTTTGTACATTTGATTTTTTTTTCTTTTGTGTTTTTGGCTGTGGCCGTTATTTTTCTTTTAATGAAATAGCATCACAGGTTCAAAAAAAATCTTTGTCCATAACTTTTTGATCCATTTTCCCTTCAGGAAGAACTGCTGCTGGAGCATTTCAATGATCTAATCAAATTTGTAAAGACCCGTGCCTGTAAGCATCAAAACAAAACCTTACAGATACATCCTACACATTAAATTAAAAAAAAAAAAACATAAAGAGAAGCTTATTTACATGATGTTTGTATCAGCTGAAGACCTGAGTTCTAGCTCAGAGAAGCCCATCACTGTCGCTGATGTCGAACCGCTTGTCAAAGATTTTGCCAGCCGATGGAAAGCTGCGATAGAGCTAATGCACAAAGACGTCATTACTTCTTTCAGCAATTTCTTGTGCGGCATGGAGATTTTAAGAGCTGCATTGACGCAGCTGCTGCTTTATTACACCAGGCTGACAGATTGCATAAAGAGAATCATAGGCGGCAATGCGCTGAACAAGGATCTGGTTTCTATATCGTCGATAATGTACGAGATCAGAAAGTACTCAAGGACATTTTAGTCCTTGGGTCGTTTACAGGGGACCCACAAACCAGAGCTCTGATCTCGCCATGGTTTTTGTTTTTTTGTTTTTTTATCTATCATATACGGTCATTGTGCAATAGATAGTTGTCATAGTTTTGTCAGTGATGCCTGATTTAGAATCTGCTATTTCTTTATAATATTAGTATGGTTGGGCTTAGATTTCCATGGAGAAATGATACAATGAATGAGAAAAACTTTGATACTCTGGCAGAGCTATGCAGGCACTTAGAAATCACATATGTGAAATACTTAATTAAAATGTTCAATTTATGTCCCAGTTAGCTTATTTGATTATCTGACTATTGGATTGGTGGACATTTAATGGATGGTTGAAATGAAACATATCCAATGGTCCCTTTTCAACAAACAAGTGTCCACGAATCAGAGGATATGATTGTTGAACCAATCTGATTCTGGGACTTAGCGACAATGGGTTCCAGAATTTGATCAGTAAAGTTTTAGTTAATGGATGCAATGTGTTCAATTTTTAGTGCATATCAAGTACCATAAAGTGCCGGAGTATTTAATCGCTCATAATGAACTGCAGTTTATAGTACACGTGACAAATATGTACCGTGATGGGGAATATGGACCTGGTTGGCCACCTATGTATGGGTTGTAGTGCAAAATTTTGCAGCATTGGACAATCCTGATCATCAGATTGCTACGAATTCTGCCTGGTTTCCCCATTTTTGGGCGTGGATGCATCCATATGGTGGTCAAACAAATCAACAATCCCAATCCAGCCTGCAAATAATGATGTTGATGATGATGATGACAAAGAATAAAAAAACCGTGGCAGGATTTGCTGCTACAAGGTGGTAACTGGTAGTGAGTAGTGGAAAAGGAGCTGGACCAGGGATGCCTGAAGCACATCCAGGTCTAGCCTGTGGGTGAAGGAACTGAGTGCAGGCCCGCTCAGCCCATGATTCAAAGAATCAGGCATGGGCTGGGTGAACCCACCATCAAAATATTAATCAGGCAATGCTGGGCTACACCAGCACCAGGGTGACAACAGGTTGGGTTCGGGTCACGACAGGGTCTACTCAAGCCAGATCCATTTACTAAACAGTCCATGAATTGACCTGTGAACCTTTACCCTGTGGCCCAACTGAACTCGATATTAATCAGGTCTCAGCTCTGACCCAACCCAATTAATTTTAATAGAGTCGGTTGCTATTTATTCATCAGGCCTCAGCCTAGGACTATCCATTCATCGTGTGTATGCATCTATACTTGTCACCTTCTACAGTTTGGCCAGGTCAGGAAGGGTCATCTGGCTAACCCATTGATAAACTATATGAGTAGATTCGGTCAGGAAGGATTCAACCTGTGCCTGGACCATTTATTTCAATGGGTCACATTTCTAACCAGTCCATGAAGGGCATTGGGTAAGTTGACCCACGGTCTGATCCAACCCATTTCCATCACTAGCCAGCACAGCTGATATGCTACCTAGTTAGAGTAGAATATGTAGGCATAAACAACTCCCAAAAAACCTCCACTGGTAAACGACGCCCAAAAAACATCCACTGGCGAAAACTGAAGGATGGGTATCTTGAACAAATGGCAGAACCATGTAGTCCTAAGCTTTCCCGGTATGATGATTCAGAACATTGGTCTCATGGCCACCACAATGGATGGAACAGGATCTTACACAGATAGTGAAGAAAATGAATCCCGATATCATTTTGCCATTCATGAACAGGAGATTAGTGAGATGATTTTGGGGGCAAGAAAAAAAAAACACCTGTAGAATCTTGACAACGGTTTCGCCATTTATGAACTTTTTTATTCCTTCATTTATTCAAAACCTTTTGTGCAGATGGCAGTTTTATTCATCTATGAATTTGCACCATCTACATTTTAAACAGTAACCGCCGCCACTTCCAGATGATTCAAGTCTCCATGATTTTCTCTATATTAGAAGCAGGCATCTTGAGTATCCTGTTCGTCATGTTGTTATACCTTTCTATTGCAATGCCTCAGTCATGATTGAACGGTGTGAGAGCTGCTGTTCATAGAGTTGCCGGAAGATGCGGTACTTGGCGTCATGGTAACACTTCACTTTGGGGTCTTTGGATGGATGGATAACCTGTTGAAATACATATTAATCACTGATTTCCAGAACCATTGACAATACATTTCAATTGGAAAATTGTTCCCATGGGTGTGGGCAAACGGATAAAGAATTGATAGAGTAAACGATAATCCGGAGCAAATCATTGTGTACCTGGCCAGCTGCATTAAGTGCTTTCATACCATCCCGAAGGCCGGAATACTTTTTGGCGGCAACGGCACCAAGAATGGCAGCACCCAAGAGAACAGATTCACTTTCTCTTGGGAGGATTATAGAGCAACCTGTAATTCATAATTCAGGCCTCAAACATGCACATATATACATGCATAAACATACAGACAGAACAGATCACCTGCAAGCAGTACCATACAAAGTCACTCGTGCAGTCCACTTGTGGTGGGCCCACCATGTTGGGTTTCTCACATCTGAGCCAACCATCAGATGTGTACCATATTTTGGCCTAGGGCCCAAAAATAAGCTTGATCCATAATTTAGGAGGGCCACACCATAGGGAAACAGTGAACAGGGCAACGTCCATTCTTCCAGCTGTTTCCCTTGGTATGGTCCATCTGATCATGAATGGGGCTGATTTTTGGGCCCTAGGCCTAAAATGGTGGGATGAATCTGACGGTTGAAGTAAATGTTGCATACGCCATGATGGATTGCATGAAATATCAAGGCCGGAGGTCCCATTACCAATTGTTTCCTATCGTGCTGCCTACCTGAATCACAGATCAGGCTGCTTTTTAGGCCCCAGGCCTACCATTGGGTGACGCATCTGATGGTTGGATCAAATGTGAGAAACATGTGAAGGTGAGGCCCACCTGAAGTAGACCACACGAATGCCTTCATGCAGTACTGTTCGCAGAGGAATTAGAAAGAGATGGAGGTTACCAACAATATCAGCCTGCTCTTGAATATACAGCGGGTTTTTTGCTAGTCCACCACATGCAAGGAGTGTGTCAATCTGCACAAATGTACAGAAGTAAATATGGAATCCTGTAAAAGAAATTCCATCATTGCCATCATCATCATAGCCTTGTTCCAGATATTTGGAGCTGGATTTATTAATCCTGGTTTCCCAATCACATTTGTAATGGGCAGGAATCCCCATGATTGTTTAGAGAAAATCCTACTTTTCTGCTGTAATTTCAGGTTCTTTTTTTCATCTCCTTTGTATAGTTTTTGCGCCGTTTTGGTGCTCTGTTAATTAAATTCTTTGTTACCTTTCAAAAAAAATATAAAAAAGAAGTCCTGCTTTCTCCCAGCTAAACATCAAAATTTCTTCACCTTCTGCATATGGGAACAGCTGGCGCATTGCTTAGAGGCAGAGTTTTCAATTATGTCCCAGATATTTGACAAAAGGGTGTGCTCCAGTGGTACTGGTACCACTAGAACCTTATGGTACCGGCCAGATGTGGGGCCCAATGACGTGGGCCATAGCACATGGAACATGTTGAGAGGGAACACATGTTCCATGTGCTATGGCCCACGTCATTGGGCCCCACATCTGGCCGGTACCATAAGGTTCTAGTGGTACTGGTACCACTAGAACCTTATGGTACCGGCCAGATGTGGGGCCCAATGACGTGGGCCATAGCACATGGAATATGTTGAGAGGGAACACCCACCATTGATTAGAGTGGGGGACCTACCATGCGTGGGTTGGGTGTGTGTATTCGTGGACGCAAAAAAATCAGGCTGTTTAATGACTCAGGTGTGCCCCTGTTAAATTCCAGGGTGGGTGTCCCCCCACTCTTTGTGTGTGTGTGTGTGTGTGTGTGTGTGTGTGTGTGTGTGTGTGTGTTGTGGCCCCACTTCAGTTTTGGATCAGGATAAGTATTGGGTTTTAGATATTTTTTGAGGTGACACATCTGATGGATGGGTTGGATGGTGTGAATACATCACGTGGGCCCTTTTGACGAAGCCCCCAGAATTTGAAAGTTCACTTTAACCCAAAATATAAACTAGACTGTGTTGAAATTGAAGCATAACTTCATACTAATTTCATAGATGAACTCGGTGTTACCAAGAGTAATTAGATGTGGGGGATTAAAAAATAACAAAAGAAAAAGAAAAGAAGATGCTAAAATTATTATAAAAATTTCATGCATATGCAGTTCAACTTTCCTAACTGGAAAAATCTACTAAAAAACATATTTGTCAAGAATGTAGGCCAATGTACAGATGCTCACCTTGTGTCCATGAGAGTTACAATGCTCCACAATGTGGCGTGTTCCATAGGCAATTCCCTGTATTGTGGCGAGGTATAGAACGGCCAATTGTTTCTCACTTGTATCAAGCGTTAAACCACACACCATCCCTTTTGATTTTGGGTCTGCAATGGGAGACCTGAGGCATCAGAAAACAGAATCACGTGTTATGCTTCACAACCATAATATGAGAAGGCAAGATTAATGTTAGCCCATTAACAATTAGGTCCTACATTGTCAGAAGCTGTCAGCATTAAAGGGATTAGATGGACTCTTAACAATTTTTTTTTGGAAAGGTATTAGATGGACCTACGCAAATCAAGTTCTGAATATTGGTTTCAGGAGGCATATTGGCCAAGCCCAAAACATCACCAGAATCACCATGGATTATCCAGAATTAAAATATCTGTGATTATATTACAATGATAAATATTGTGGATGCAAGGCAATAAACAACATACTATTATAATTAGTTATCACACCTTTGGGACAGCGGTAGACTGAGTGAAGATAACCTCGTTTCAACACTGAGGTCCTGGTATCGATTCCCAACGTGGGGAGTGGCTAACATTGTAGTGTGACTAACAGTGTGGGTGTGTGTACTAGCAGTGGGATGTGTGTACTAACCCAAAAAAAAGAAGAAAAAAAGAAGTTATCATACAAGCATGTAGTCCCAACTGAATCCAGTAGCACAATTCTCATGGTCAAAGATCAAGAAAAATGATTTAAAACATGAAACTTTGCGGGGGAAAAAATTCAACCAAACAGGCCCTAATCGAACACAAAGCAAATATGATTTGGTAGATTAGGGCCCACTACATTGAGATACAACAAGCAAATATGGAAAAAGAAAGTGATGGTTTAACCATTTTTCTGATTTCCCCAAAATGGTCCACTTCACTTTGATTCCACAAATTCATAACCAAATCTTGTGTTTTTTTTTTTTTTTTTAATCTCCAATTAGGAATAGATCTGAAAATAGGTTTATAAGCTTCCTCTAAGCTTGAGAACTTGAAAATGAAGAGAAGGGAGAAAAACAAGAGAGAAGTAACAAAATTCAAGAAAATATATGTTGATATGCCTATAACCGAGCAGCTGATACGGGCGGGTGAACAGGTAGTGGCATTGGACAATACAGCCACAGATACACTACATGCCTATAGTGGCTGATATGATATGGATATTCAAAATCATGAGGCAAACAGGCCCTCAATTCTTTTGGGATAATAACTAAAAAGGATAATGAGATGTGTTTCCCGACAAGGATGTGCATCAGTTGTGATTTATGAACCAATCACTAAAAAATAGCTACAAACAACTTTCTTGTGAAGCGGTTGCTCCATTCTCTACATATTAAATAAGTTCTCACCTCTAGCTTAGAACCTACTTTAAGTACACATTCAACTCTCCTGCCCGTTTCTGAAGAGGTTTTTTTTTTTTGGGAAGGCGATGATTATTATCAACAGGCTAAGGCCAAAAGAATACAATTTACAGAAAGGAATAAAAGAAAACCAAATAAGCTAAGCCTATTGCTTCAAAAGCTATGGCCCATTCTGATACAAACACTTTAGCCCTATTGAATACATCTTGTTTCTCTCCTCCCATACCATCCAGATTCCTGCCAACAAGGTTATGTTCCTTCTTTTCTTCCCTTTCTTCCCAATGCTACCCCCATGCCAAGCCCCTTTTTTTTTTTTCCAAACATCCTGACACTACCCAAGCAATACCGAATTCTTTGAAAAAGTTTTCCCATATTTCTCTTGCAAAAGAACAATGCAGAAAAAGATAATCTACTGACTCTTCATCAAGCATACATTTATCAAAATCATCTCTCTTTCGAAGATCGTCTACCATTTCTAAAGAGGTTAATCTCCATCCATTATCAATATACGATTCCCCATAAACGGACAATACACACAGCATGCATATTTACATGTGGGTATCTAGATAGAGACTTTTTAGCTTTTATAAAAGTAAAGAGTTTAACTAAAACTATTTTTTCAGAAACTCGTTGACTTGGCTTTTTTTTTTTTTTTTTCCTGGAGTATTTAGTTGATTCAAATTGAGAAATTGGTCAATTCATCTTGTTTGGTTAGAGCCTTTAAACTTAAGGGTAAAAAAAAAAAAAAACACAGGCTGTGTATAAAGGAAGCGAGAGTCCATGGCAATCATCCATAAGAAGTAACAAAGTAACCCATTGTAGACATCATTTCATCCTTTTGATGTATTGACTTTTTACCTGTTTCCGTGGAAGTCAGGAAGGACATGCAAATCTTCAGTTAAGGCAGAAACAAAAGGAACTTTCAAGTCATGCGCCATTGATTCCAATATCCTGTTCAACAATTCATGCAAGGAAATACCTGGCAGATTTTCAAATACAAAAGATGTTATCGATGTGAGATGCATATCATAACAATGAGCTTTGCTAAGCACACATGTGTGCAATAAGGCTCATGTACACGCTGGCTTGGAAAACGGACAATGTACAAACAGTTGGATATGGGCATCAATATAGGTGTTCTTTCTGATGGATGGATTGGATCTTGGACCTATTGTTCCATGATGGCAAATGTGACATGTCCTCAGCATTATTGCATATGCATGTGCACTTAGCAAAGCTCCATAACAATAATCAAGATCAAGAAAATAACTTACGCTGAGAAGCAGCACGATTTGCAAGATGAGGAGAAGCGACATGGTTCTCAATAATATGATCCAGCAAGGCCCCAGTTGCACTTTGTCCACCTTCAGTAAGCCAGTATTCAGGTACCATGGCTGAATATAAGCAAGAAACAGCCCTAATATCAACAGTCAATAACTCCCAAATGCTGAACACACACACACACACACACACACAAATAACAAAAATGAGAAAAAAGAAAGAAAGAAAGAAAGGACAACAAAGACATGATGAAACTACAATTACGACCACGGTCGTGGCTGGTTGTTATATGCCCCTGCATGTCCCTAGAACGGTAGCTTGCATCTTCAAGTTATTATGAAAATGCCACTAAAAATGAAAGCTGAGTTCTAGGTGATGGCAGGAGACCAAGCCATTGGATTTGCTGGCTATTAAACATACGAGTAAAAATCAGAGACTGCCCCAATAAGGAAGGGTACTTCGGTAAGGGTTGGACATAAAAGGACTTGAATAGAGGCCCTGAGAATTGATACAAAGGCTTCTTCACTTACTGAAGATGGGGCCTTGGCAATTTTGTCGGAACAGGAGTCATGATGATGAAAATGATGACTACGATGGCTATGATGATCTATAATAACGACAAGAGATTAAGGTAACAATTGGAAGTACCAAAAAATGAAATCTGAGGGGAACATATGATGTTTACTTCGTTTTACTTACCGAGATTTGGGTTGGTGTGGAAACCAAAACCCAAATTGGCAGATTATTATCTTGTAATTGTCTGAAAACATCATTTTTTTTTTCATTTCATGCAGCACATGAAAAGAAAAAAATTTATTTCACTTCACATCAATTCCCAAGGCACTTCCAAAAACACACTAACATAGTTATAGCCTTAACGTCACCTAAATGCTGGTCAAGTGTTGTAATTACCTGACCAAAATGGTCCCCACACGCCTGGAATAAACACCTTGTTCCGTGAAACGGCCATATGGCAAGTAGACGTTCCACATACTAATACCATACGCTGGCATATTGCATCCTCAGTATCCTCTGAAACAAACAGTGTTTCTTCACATGAGAAAACAAATTTCAGGTCAGAGTGCTTGAAATTATGAAAAAGATAAACCATACAAACCATTATCTTCAGCTTCTGATACAAGCATACTTTCCATTATCCCTACCCCTCCAGCATGGGCATCAATCAATGAAGTTCCAACGGGAGTTCCTGCTAACAGACCCAGCTCCTGAAAATTCAAAGACTCTTTAAGAATAATGTAACGAGAAAGCAGAAAGTCAGTTTTGCAATTTAACATGAAACCCTTAGAAGCCCAGTGAGGGGCTTTTTTTTTTTGGAAGTAAAAACATTTTCTTGTGTTAATGGACCTCAAGGGAGCGCCACTTGAAATCAATGTGTATTATTCACTACTAAGTTTCTTGCCTTCGCAGCAGTGGGTGTCAGACCAGAACCCAAAGGATGGCCAGGAAATGCAACACTTCGTCCTGTTGACATCAGTTATAGTAAAGTCATTGACTGCTGCTGAGAAGGAAAAATATTGGATATTTAAAAGCAGTCTTTCGTGATGGTTACAGCAATATCGTTCATTAAACACTGATAAAAAGGAAAAATAATGACTATTTAAAAGCAGTCATTCAGGATAGTTAAAGTAAATCCATACGTTAACTGCTACTGAAATGGAAAAAATATATGAATATTTAAAAGCAGTCTTTCATGACAATTACAGAAAAGTCATCCATTGACTGCTACAACAGAGGAAACAAGTTGAATATACAAAGTTTTATGTGATTTCTATAGGGGAACCAATATATGGGACATGACTTTTTTTCTTTTACTTTCTTTCATTTTTTCATTTTTATTTTTTGAATGATTATGGAACATGACCATCAATGAATTGATGAGGTCTAGATAATTACTTGGTAAACCTTTAGAGCTGGCTTAGCAGAATTACATTTCTAAAGTATGTACCCATCAATTAACTGGAATTTTCATCAAAATAATGAAAAGTTAATTAACGAGAGAGGAATGATATACATCAAGGCAGAGGGAACAAATACTCGACATAAATAGGTGAAGAGCAGATTAGATGGGTATGCTTCCTTGATATGTTGTTCCACCATCACAATGGCTTCTTGGTATGTTGTGTGTACCCAAAACCATACGCATTCCAATAAAGATGTAGAAAGCCTCCCATCAATTAACTGGAATTTTCATCAAAATAATGAAAAGTTAATTAACGAGAGAGGAATACATCAAGGCAAAGGGAACAAATACCTGACATAAAGAGGTGAAGAACAGATTAGACGGGTATACTTCCCTGATATGTTGTTCCAACATCACAATGGCTTCTTGGTATGTTGTGTGTACCCAAAACCATACGCATTCCAATAAAGATGTAGTGGTTCTACATCTGCAGATGAAGTGTCAATTGATTGCCATGTGGTGTTTAGTTTTCAAGATTGCCATGTTGTGTTTTGTTTTCAAGATTTAATTTCAACACTATTTTTTTCTTTTTCTTTTTTCGAAATAATGATAACTTCATTAAAAAGAGCCAAAGCTCAAAACTATACAAAAACAAAAACCAAAAAGATTACAAATCCCCCCAATTTTCTTTGAAGATAAAGCGCATTCAATAACTAATGATTTGGCTTTGCTGAAGACTTGACTGATCTGCCTCTTACCATTCCTAAAACAACACTCATTTCTTTCCAACCAAATAACCCATATCCCTGCTAATAAACATAGGCATTATATTTTTGCACCGGATTTCTTTAATCCTCCCTCATGCCACAACATAAAGAAACTATCAATGGAATTAGGTGAAACCCAAGAGACGCCAAATTAAGCGAGAAAATGATCCCATAATGATGTAGGATGCCCTAATTATGATGCATGCTCATGAACATATATAATCCAGCGGAAATAAAAGACAATAATAATCTAAAAATTCAACATTAACCATCATAAACTAAGAAAAACACAAAAAGGCATGCAATGGAACGGGCCATCATCACAACCACGAAGTTAGAAATTCAAATAATGCATAGGTTGGATCCGGCGAGGGATGGAACCTCCCAATCTTGCATGGTCATACCCAAATATCCAATGTGAATCACTAGTCCGAGAGATCAAGGATTTTCTCGGATTAGGGATTTGAAAATCTGAGAAATTGGGATTTTGATTCGATTCTCAAATTTAGGATTCAAGGATTGGGGATAATGGAGATAGAGAGAGAAGGAAGAAGAACTTACTTTAGCGGAATGTTGGAGGGGCATAAGAAGCAAGGAGAAGAAGATGATTGGAGAAGAAAATGAAGTTCCAAGAGAGAGAGGAGGAAGAGGAGCCACCAAACTTTTCTTAATCAATAATCAATAACTAATGAAAAAGGTTTAGGGCAACACCCTTATAAAATTCGGACTTAGCATAATTACCATAATACCCTTACTAGTAAAATTTCAAAAAAAAAAAGACATTCGCACGAAAAAACGTGCACACGCTAACCCAAAACTCAAATAACTAAAAGTGCATAAAATAAAATAAAATCTAAGATGCCCAATGGCCTCCGATGATGGCACGATGAAAGTGGGCTACGACGAACCAGTGGTCCGATCACATCATCATCGCGATCCAACGGTCCAATCATCTCCTCCAAGCAACTTACACATGTCCTCCCAATGTGGGGTCTTCTCAAATGTCTCGGACTACATGTGTAAGGTCTTCAATGCTCCTCAAGTCGTCACGAACGATTCAGGCCCGTCATCATCGAGCTATAAAGATATAGGTGTCACTCGCCTCCTATGCTGATAAACCCTAAACGGCCTAATGTCTTCATCATTCTCCTCGTCTGAAAAGAACTCGACTCCGACGAGTTAAAACTCTTATGGCGCTCTAACAAATCCGGATCAATGTTCTGAAACTCCACTTCAATAAACCACGAAGATTCTGACGGTGGTCTATTCTTCCATTTGATAAGATACCTTTGGAAACCTCCTCCTCTCGTGGAAGCTATCTCTTCATCCACAACTTCTTCAATTTTCTCTTTGCGATCAATAGGTGGGGGAAGGGGTGTGGTGGATTGTAAAGCAAAATCATAAAATGGCCATGAAAGGAAAGAATGACCAGTGGTAGGATTAGGGGAATGGACTAGATTTTCCACATTAAATGTTGGATTAATGCTCATTTCAAGTGGGAGGTCTGTCCTATATGTGTTGGACCCAATTCTTTGCAATATTTTGAATGGTATAGCACTACGCGCTTGTAATTTCTTAGCAGTGCCCTATGAGAACCGCTCTGGCCTTATCCTCACCATTTCATAGTCTCGTTCCTGAGAGTCTTAAGATCTACGATGAGAGTCAGCTGAACATTTATAATTGTTATTGCTTCTATTAATCTGTTGTCTAATATATGTATGCCATTCATGAATGTGTCGTGTAAATGCATTGGCTGACTCTGAAGACCTGTGGGTGACAGACATAGGTGAAACTAAAGGATGCTCTAAAAAAACAACGGACTGGAAATAAGCAAACCTATGGAAATAAACAATCCTATGATCTAGAACTTGGAAAACTGAAATAAAGGGACACTTCTCATGGGTGACACATAATTTCTCATTATAAGTATTATAAACAAGGATGATGTTCAAGTATCCCAACACTTGAGAACACACACTATTAATACCAAGTCTTGACCAGATCTTGGTATCAGCCATTATATCCAAAATGTCATCAAGATGCGGAATAGGGGCTCTGACCATCATATCCACCATGAAGTGAATACGTCGCAAGGTGGCGTGACACTTGACTGAAGCTTTATGGACGGCCAGGATATGCCCACATGTGTGCCATATGCCATTGTTTTTTAAAGTGAAAAGGGCAGGCTTGGCACACAAAACAAAACTCCAACTCAAACTTTCTTTATTGAATTCTTCCCCGAGAAGTTTATCAAATTGGCGCTGCATTTTTGTATTTTCTGTGGGGTTCACTTGGTATGGAGGAAAGCTTGATAGGATTGATTTAGGGACAAGATTAATTGTTTGTTGAATGTCCCATTTGGGTGAAAATTTATCTCATAAATCATCTGGTGGGATATCACAAGTCATGTGGGGTGTCTACCATCATATCCTCACTAGTCTCTTCTTCAATTTCATTTGTGTTCACCATGGTAAGAGACGTAGATTAGGAGACTGCATCAATCAAATCGCACATGACACTTGGGAGTGGTGCGGTCTCAAACTCTTCGACCTTTACTTCTACATCATCAAAGATGATGAGTGATGCCTCAATTTCTTCAATTTCCTCACTACTGACGTTAGGCACGTACTCTTCCACTTCATAAACAACCTGATTGGTTTCTTCCAACTGGCCATTCACCAAGGTATTTAGGGCTGTAAATGGGTCAACGGACCCGATAGGGTACCCGGACCCAACCCATTTAGAACCGACCCAGACCTGACCCATTTGTTAAATGGTACGGGTTTGGGTCCGAGAACAGACCCAATTGCTAAACAGGTCTGGGTCTGGTTTCCTTTATATTAGGCCCGACCCGATCCGACTCGAACCTATTTGGTAAGTGGGCGGGTTTAGTCTATGTTTCAAGGGACCCATCTAGCCCAAACCCGTCCAGACCCGGTTTTGAGCCTTGTAAAATGCTTGCATACTTGATCCAGACCCGGACCCATTAGACCCGACCCATTTATAAATGGGTCTGGGTGGATCTCCCTCTACCAGACCCCGACCCATTCATAAATGGGTCTGATGGGTTGACTCGGACCCGACCCAGACCCGCCCATTTAGTAAAAGGGTCTGGGTCTAAAATTTGGACCCAGACCCGTTTAGTAAATGGGTGGGTCTGGTTTTGACTAAACCCGCCCCGAACCCAACCATTTACATCCCTAAAGGTATTATCTCGCTTCCAAGGAAATATAATTGGTGTTAAACACTCAAATTGTTCATAAGCCGAAATTTCCCTAATAATGGGTTGGACCACTTTACAAGTAGGGGGCCATATTGGTTCTGTGTTTGGACGAGAAGGTGGGGCAACTCTCTTCTGAGCCAAGGGCTTTTGATGAGAAGAGATTGAAAGATATTTTTCTTTCTAACGCTCTTTCATCTCGTCCCACTGTGAGATCGGGGCTCTCCCAACTCTATCAATTCGTTGCTCCAAATCTGTTCAAAACGACTTGGCTTGGCCCTCCAATTTCCACTTGGCAAACCTTACTCGACTATAATTCGACATATCATACCAATCAAAAAAATAGTCCAAGTCTTCAAGCCAATCAAGGAATGTTTGTGGGTCCATGTGACCATTAAAGTAGGCCAACTCATCGGAGTTCGGCTTTCCATTGGGTCTCGACAGCCACACGACAACACTTAATGGCCCTGAAGATCTCAAACGCCTATTCTCCATTTACTACAGGGAGACTCTACAGACTGGGTGACTTACAATATCAATGCGATGAATTTAAACTACAATGAACTGACAATTACTGAATTAAACAGAAGACGAATCAAATCTGGAAATTTTCCAAATTAGGAAACTTTCTAAAATTGGAAAGTTTCTAAAATTTAAAACTTTCTAAATCTGAAAATTTTCCAATTAGGAAACTTTCAAAATTTGGAAAGTTTCTAAAATCGAGAACTTTCTAAATCTGAAACTTTCCTAAAACAGACCTAAAAATGAAACCCTAATTTGGTAACTCGATCTAAACATAACCATGCAACCTTAATCTCTAATACCAAATTTGATGCAGGACGCCCTAATTATGATGCATGTTCACGAACATATATAATCCAGCGGAAATAAAAGACAATAATAATCTAAAAATTCAACATCAACCATCATAAACTAAGAAAACCACAAAGAGGCATGCAATGGAACGGGCCATCATCACAACCACGAAGTAAGAAATTCAAATAATGCATAGGTTGGATCCGGCGAGGGATGGAACCTCCCGATCTTGCATGGTCATACTCAAATATCCAATGTGAATCACTAGTCTAAGAGATCAAGGATTTTCTCGGATTAGGGATTTGAAAATCTGAGAAATTGAGATTTTGATTCGATTCTCAAATTTAGGATTCAAGGATTGGGGGTAATGGAGATAAAGAGAGAAGGAAGAAGAACTTACCTTAGAGGAATGTTGGAGGGGCATAAGAAGCAAGGAGAAGAAGATGATTGGAGAAGAAGATGAAGTACCAAGAGAGAGAGAGAGGAGGAAGAGGAGCCACTAAGCTTTTCTTAATCAATAATCAATAACTAATGAAAAAGGTTTAGGGCAACATCCTTATAAAATTCGGAATTAGCATAATTACCAAAATATCCCTATTAGCAAAATTTCAAAAAAGACATTCGCACGAAAAAACGTGCACACACTAACCCAAAACTTAAATAAGTAAAAGTGCATAAAATAAAATAAAATCTACGATGCTCGATGGCCTCCGATGATGGCACGATGAAAGTGGGCCACGACGAACCAATGGTCCGATCACATCATCATCACGATCTAACGGTCCAATCATCTCCCCCAAGCAACTTACACATGTCCTCCCAATGTGGGATCTTCTCAAATGTATCAGACTACATGTGTAAGGTCTTCAATGCTCCTCAAGTCGTCACGAACGATTCAGGCCCGTCATCATCGAGCTATAAAGATATAGGTGTCACTCGCAACCCTAAAGGGCCTGATGTCCGCCATCACATAACCTCTTTGCAAGACACAAGGAGGAAAAGATGATCCACCGATTCTTCGTCTCTCATGCACATTAGACAAATATTCAGAAGAATAAACTTTCATTTGCGTAGGTTGTCTAATGTGAGCACCTTCTTTCTCCCCACTAGTCATGCCAAGGTCGCCACCTTTGGAGGGGCCCCATATCGCCAAATGAACGCTATTAAGCAATTCCCTCCTCTAGGAGCAACCTGAGAGATGAGTAAGTAAAGGATTTGACTTAGAACTTCCCAGATTTGTCTTTTAGCCATTTCATAGAATTCGTGCCTGATATTACAAGGGATATTTTTTTTATAGCTTTTCCAACAAACACGAAATTTTGCAAACTTTACATCATCTAGATTCTGCCTGCATGGAAGAGCCCAAACTACCCTCTCCTCCAACCACTAAAAAACAAGATGCTACCCTTAAGTCCGCTTCTGTTGCAATCCCCGCCAATCGGGGAAAGAGCTTGCTAAGTTTTGGTTCCCCACCCATCTATCCTCCCAGAATCTAATCATCTTCCCATTCCCCAAATAAAAACTTACCCCATCCCAGACTTTGTTTTTAATAGAGGCCACACCTTTCCATAAATGAAAAGCTCTGTATAGGGATGACGACCTAATCCACCACCTTGCGGCCTCAGTTCCATATTTTTTTGCTATCACCTTTCTCCACTAAACATCCACCTCCACCCCAAACCTCCACAGTTCACACCTATTTGTCTAGTAATGCTAAATTCGTCTCTTCCAGATTCCTAATGCCCGCTCCCCCTTGTTCCCAAGGTTTGCACATGTCTTCCCATTTCAAAAGATGAAATTTATGAGACCCTTCGCACCTTTCCACAAGCAATCCCTCCTAAGCTTATCTAATTTATTCGTAACTGACCTTGGACATTTGAAAAGAGACATGAAGTACACTGGAAGATCAGACATTACCGATTTTATCATGGTAATTCTACCCCCACCGAAAGTTGGTGAGATTTCCACCGAGAAAGCTTGGCCTCAAACCTTTCTATCACGCGATCCCATATATGAGTCTAGGGATCCACATAGGCTAGTTTCACTCGGTCTGCCAATGGATAGTAGAAGACCAAGGTATGAAGTAGGGAAGGGACCAACCCTTCAACCAAGCATTAGCACAAACAATTTCATCTCCTCATGAGGAAACCCCCACCACCCCCAGTATCTCACTCTTGGAAATATTAACTTTTAGGCCCAATACCACCTCGAAGCAAATAACAATCGACCGAAGGTTTTGAATGTATGCTGCATCCGCTTAGTAAAGCAATAGGGTGTCATCTGCCATAGTGCAGATGAGATATCTAAAATCTGTTTTATCTACCCAAAGCCTTTTATCAACCTAACTCTATGGCTCTACCCCTTTATCTATCATCCTGCCCAAAGCCTCCACCACCACTATTAATAAATATGGAGAAAGAGGATCTCCCGCCATAATCCTCTAGATGCTAGGAAGTAACCATTCAGAGATTCGTTCACCATTGCTGAAAACTTAGCCGATCTGATACATTTTTTAATCCAACCTCAACACTTAGCCCACATCCTAGCCTGTCTAGTATATAATCCAAGAAGGCCCATAACATGATCATATGCCTCTTCTATGTCTAGCTTAATTTCACAGTATTAAACAAACATAACAAGAAATGAGTCTACCAACATTGTTTTACAGATAAAAATAACAGTAGTGCACCAAAAATGAATGCATACCAATTTTAGCATGATTTCCTTCAACAAGGTCCTCCCAACCCAATTCCTCCCAGAAGACATCATCCCATCCACAAGCTTCATATCTCGCGAATCTTTCTCATTATCTTTCTGCATGTGTGCATGGCCAGATATGTCCATTTGCAAACTGTTGTGCATAGACTCCGAGTATCATCTCCTGTTGCCCTAGGAAGGTGAAAGGAAACCAGGATAAATCTATTAGATGCGAACCTGCTGGACAAACGCAACAGCTGACTTCTCAGGGATAAAAGATCTAATAAAAATGACCAAATGCTTCTCAAAATCAATGCAGCGTTCAGCTCGGAGAAGAAGAAAACTATTGGCAGGGGAAAGAGTGTTACAAGCTTAGCTACGGTGAACTACCTGTATGCCAACCAGTCACTCAAATCCATCCACCTAAAGGCCATGGACCAAGATTCTTGCAGATTTTCTTTCACCCATAAAAGCTGCAAAATATATTGTGAAGCTGTAATTAAGCATTTGTTATTATTATTATTATTATTATAACTGTTGTCTTTAAGCACATATCATCAGATCATGAAAAGCAAGCAGCCTCAAAGACATGAATATGAACAAAATTCAAAAACATCATAGTGCATCATTGTCGTTGTCTTTGTTGCCATCATCACCATCACCACCACTGTTGCCATCATCATCATCATCATCATCATCATGGCCTTGTCCCAACTACTTTGGGTCAGCTTTCATGATTTTGGTCGGCAAAAGTTTCACGACTGGCTGCCCACGTGACAGGAATCATTATAAATATCTTATGGATTATATATGAAGGCATCCTGAAAGGGATGACCATACTGTTGTCTTTTTAGAGGATCTGGTGCTTACGTTTACTCTGGTGAGTAAGGCTCACTAATATGGCTGTCAGTGGGACAGTTACATGCCAAGTCAAGCAAAAATGAAAATTTTGAATGGCTCGCATAGCAGGTGGGTTAGGCCGACCAGTTCAAAATCCAGTTCTGAACCAATCCATGTACATCCAGTTGACAACCCTAGTCACTAAGTTTAGGTGACTGAAATTCCCACTAATAATGGTGGTTCCACACCAAAGTCTAGACAAGGAGGATGGGTTACCAAGGAAACTTCATTACACAAGGTTTCTGGTGCATGGAAGCCAATTATGGGAGAAATGTCATATACGATTGGGATGGCAAGTGTACCAGATCTTGGGAAGACCTATATGCGGAGTTTCAACCTTGGGTGAAACTTTGGCAGTCTATACAGCATCACTCTAGACCGAGAGAAGATAGTATCTCAATATATAAGTTGACAAGGGGAAGGACAGTCATGATGGCTGCAAGTGAGCAGGAATTTATCAGAAGAGGAAATTGCAGACTTTGTTAGCAGCCCACAAGATGCTTCAAGTGTGCACTTTAAGCCCAGGGCAGGGTGATAAGTGGCAATGAATTGCTGACAAAGCAGCAAATTCACAATTAAATCCTTGATTGTATGTTGAAACTTGAAACAAGGAGGTAGGAAATGCACACTCAACTATGGCTCATGGACCAACTATAAAAGAGAAAGATGATAATTACCAAGGTGTTCCATAATAGTAACAGTGGTTATGATACAGCCATCATCGTCAGCTCTATGATACAGCCATTACAGCTCTTCTTCTTCTTTTTTTTTCTTTTTCTTTCTTAAAAAAAAATAAAAAAGAAGAAGAAGAAAGAAAGAAAGAAAGAAAGAAAAACTGTTTTTGGACCATTATGAGGCCGTTATGGCTCTTTTTTCTGTAATGGCCATTAGG
>PVNU02001691.1:0-13759 GCA_003013855.2 Liriodendron chinense
CTTTCTCCATCAGATCTTCCCATTGCTTTGAGCAAAGAATTTCCATTGATCTAACCGTTGGTTCATCTTCAACTCCATCCATGCATCCATCGAGCAATCCAATGGGGTAATCCTCATTAGTCACCACGCTTTTTGCAATTAAGACCCATCATGTTTTCGCTACTCAATCAAAGATTTAACACAAGTTTTGAACTCCAAGATTTCCTCCACAACTTTCGCAACCTCTACCTTGAGTGCTCTCAAATCCTTCCTGATTTCCCTCATCTCCTCACCCTTCTTGGCTTCCACTAATATTTCCTTAGGATAAAGTTCTTTTCGAGTACCAACATATTGTTGCTCTCTATCATTCATAACAACGGGAGGGGTATTGATACGAATCCCCATAAGACACATAGGAAGCATAAGAATTGGGGTAATATGAAGGGCGATTGTCATAGTTTTGGACTTATGGTAACCCTTACAAGAATTGAGCAATGAATATGCATGGCTATAATAAACATGGAAATCTAAATAAGAAGAATTGTATGAAGCATAGGAATACCTTCCTCTCAATGGTTTTTCTTTTTTTCTTTTTTTTCCTAGAATTTAGGTTTGGATTCTAGATCTAAAGGTTTTGGGTTGGTAAGGTCTATATCTAAACATTTTAGAGAAGTGGGAATGATTAAGGTTTTGTTAGCTTTGGGGAAGCAAGTTTTGGGGAAGGAGAGAGGGTGGATGGGAATGGAAGCAATAGGATTTGATGGATTTTGAGGAGGGCGATAATGGATGGGGGTACAAAAGGGATAGAGATGGTTTCAGGATGTGAATTGGAGAGACAGGGGAAAGAAAGAAGGGAAGAAGGAAATAGAACACTAGGGAAAGAAGGGAAGAAGGAAATAGAACAGTAGGGAAAGAAGGGGAGAGGGAAAAAAGAACAATAAGGGAAATACCTCAAGTTCCCAAGGAAAGAACATGCTCCAATATCGATTTAATGTAACTAGAGCTGGACATGAACCGAGTTTGATCATTCGAATTGACTCGGATCGACTCGGTAAAACTCTGTTTGAACAGAAAGTCTTCGTGTTCGAACTTTGTTCGAACACATAGGGTCTGTTCGAAAAAACATTTTGAGTCGGTTTCAATCACAGCCCTGTTCGACTCGACTCGACTCGAATATTGACCAACTCAACTCGACTTGTTCGTTCGACTCGGTATATATATATATATATATATATATATATATATATATATATATATATATATAGAACACTAGGAAAGAAGGGAAGAAGGAAATAGAACACTAGGGAAAGAAGGGGAGAGGGAAAAAAGAACACTAAGGGAAATACCTCAAGTTCCCAAGGAAAGAACATGCTCCAATATCGATTTAATGTAACTAGAGCTGGACACGAACCGAGTTTGATCATTCAAATTGACTCGGATCGACTCGGTAAAACTCTGTTTGAACAGAAAGTCTTCGTGTTCGAACTTTGTTCAAACACATAAGGTCTATTCGAAAAAAAAAAAATTTGAGTCAGTTTCAATCACAGCCCTGTTCGACTCAACTTGAATATTGACCAACTCAACTCGACTTGTTCATTCGACTTGGTTATATATAGTATATATATATATATATATATATATATATATATATATATATATATATATATATATATATATATATATATATATATATATATATATATATATATATATCTGTGTGTGTGTGCGCGCAATAGATTATGACTCTTTGGATTCCGACTCCGACAGCAACAGCTCAGTCAGATCTGATGACGAGCAGCATGAAACTCTTGGAATTAATGGAATATTTGAAGCTTCTTATTCAACAGTCTCCTCTTGTCAAAGTTTCTCTGTCACCGTCTCCTGAGTCTCCTCCTCTTTCGATAATCGCTCTCCTTGATACTGGTGCCTCTTGCTCCATTATCAATCCCAGCCTCTACCTTCTCACTTTTGGAACCATATTCTCAGCTACTTCAAAGCAGCAAATGGAATGTCTTCCATATCGATAAGATCAGTTCCCCAGTTTCTATTTCAATATTTCTACTTTTACCATCACTCATTGTCTTTTACGATCTCCTCTTTCAGAATATAACGGTTGACATGGGTTCTGCGCATCACTGTGGGCCCTAGGAAGGTTTCAATGGTGGATGACAAATAAACATGATGGTGGTCCCTAGGAAGGGTTCAATGGTGGGGAAACATCATTCTCCTCACTATTTCTTGTAGTGTGGTCCACTTGAGCTTTTGTATCCACTAGTTTTTGTTTAATGCCCTCAAAATGATTTGTACAATAGATGGATGGAGTGGATAAACAAATACATCATGGTGGACCCACAGAGCTTTGACACCAGCTTGCTAGCAAGTGTTCGCGTCACCAACCAACTCGCGTCCACAGATTGGATACTACCAGTCTACCCCACCAAGACCTATCTAGAGACAGATGGTCCTGTCAGTGCTTTGTGGGGCCCACGGTGACATATTTGCTTATCCAAAGCCGTCCGTCCATTTTTTAAAGATCATTTATGGCATTATCCAAAAATGAAGTGGATCGAAGGCTCGAGTGGACCACACCACAGGAAATGGTGGGGATGTTAACTTTCTATGTTATGGTTTTTTTATTTAGTTAGTTAAAAACTTTAAACCATGTGATTTTTCATTTGTGATATGTAATTTGTGAACAAATCGGAATTCACTATTCAGTAGTAGAAAAAATATTTTCAAGCGAAAAAAAGTGAAATTGTTCGAGCTTGTTCGAACTTGTAAAAAATTGTTCGAAATCCATAAATTCGAACATGTTTGGACATAGCTGGGCCAGACCAAACCGGGTTTGCACAGAGCCACCCTGTTTGAATGTTTGTTCGAACATTGTTCGCACACACCCACTCAAGCAGCCGAACAATCTGATCTGGCCCATGTTCGACTCAAATCAGATTGTTGCCCACCTCTAAATGTAACCGAAGGTGAACAAAAAAAGATTGTAGCTAGAACCCACAATGCTCTAGCCAAGAACTAGAGATCACATAAGCCCCTTCTTCTCTTCTTCCAAAGCAAATAACACCAAAACTCAAAGCATATATCTTTTTTTGTAAATTGGTCATAACTTACTAAAACGGCAGAGGAATTGCATGATCTTGGGCTCATTTGAAAGCTAATCCAATAGCCAATCAAACAAGATCACTTTCATGTTATTCCAACATCATTTGATGCCCAAAAAGTGGCATAGGAAAAAAAGTGACATAAATACAGGAAAGGCAATTTTATTAAATAAGTCATCACTCACTATAATCGTAAAAACTAATTAGAATAAGTAGATCTTGTAACTTCAATGACCATTTGATCAATCCACGAGCCTCATAGTGTAAGCTTACCTTCGATCTCACATCAAATTTATCATAAGACAATAGAATTAGAGTTGTCCATGGGCCGGACCTGTCAGTGTCAAGCTCACGCATTGGAATACTAGGCCCAAAGGCCAAGGTGGGCCCAGCCTAAAATTAAAGCCTGTATAATAAACAAGCAAAGGCACCAAGCTTGGGCTTCCTTTATGAGTCTGTCAGCCCAGCACAGTCCGTTTAGGATTTCAAGGTCATTTTGGTTGTATCATGCATGATGGGGCACTATTTAGTGGATAGACCATATTTTGCACAAAGTGGATGGTCGAGCTCAATCTCTAGCTCTTCTCAAGCTCAAATTGTGTATAATCATAATGGACCAAGCTCGGGCATATTAGCCCATCACAGCCCTTGGTTGGGCTTGGCCAGAGTTTAACTTTGTAGGCCAGACTTGGACAAACCTTGGCACAGCCCGTTGAAAGCCTTAAATGGAACTGGTCCAAAACATCAATCAAGACAATCTGAACAGTTGGACTGATCACATCTTTTATTAGCCAGCTTGTGTGCCTTCTGGTTGAATCACTACCAAGGTGGTCCATAACGGTAACGGTGGCCGTAACGGCCACCACTGTTACCGTGGTCATAACAGCCGTTACAAACCCCGCATCGGCCGTTATGGCCCTTTTTTATTGTCTAAAAAAATTGTAACAGGACTGTTACGGTCCGTTATAGGCAGTTACGGGGCCGTTACAGCCTATTTTTCTTTGTAACGGCCGTTACGGCCGTTTCGACCCCATAACGCGTAACGGTTATGACCGTTACCGTTAACGTTACGGCCGTTACATAACCGATTTTGAATACCTTGATCACTAAACTCATCGTTCTATTAGCAATTTTATTGACCATCTCACCTTCAATTCATACATATATTTCACTTCTTTTTGTTGTTCCTATTCCCGCAAAGATTGTAGATGTCATTGTTGACCCTAGATGGAGAGCAATCATACTAGCAACATTAGAAAATAAAGGACATAAGATGTAGTTGAATTGCCAAAGTGAAACATATTGTGGGCTACAAACAGTGTTTACACTTATACATAAATAGGACATTTCCATAAGAGATACAAGGCTTGCCTAGTTAAAGGGTTTTACCCAACAGTACAAGGCTAAATTAATTCCAGGAGACATTTAGGGCCGGTTTGGGTAAAACTTATTCTCAGTCCTCATCACTGAAATTGGCTATTTTCAGTGATTTTCCTTCATTTAGATCGTTTGGTAAATCCAAAAAAACTATGCACTTAATTCCAATTTTCACTGAAAAAGTTACTTTTGTAGGAGGAATCTAGTAACTTGGAAAAGCAAGAAGCAAACTGTAGTTGCTTGATCATCTATGGAATTTGAGTATCAGGCATAGCAAATATAACAAGCAAAACTCATTTGCTTAAAGTTATCTCCTACATGAAATAGGTTATGATGATACTATACCAATTCCCGTCACTTCGACAATAAAAGCTACCATATGCATCATAAATAATCTGGTCTTTCATGAGCAAACCAAATATATTGAAGTTCATTATCACTTTGTTCGAGAAAATGTAGCAGCAAACAGTTTTCGAAATATCGGTATCGTGTTACATATCATATTCTTGGGGATACAAATACGTATCGGTTATCGCACGGATATATCATTTGCATCGGTAATTTATCGCACTTTTTGGGAAACATGGGGAAATATTGGGGAAATGGTTGAACTTTTCAATGAACCTTTAGGGATTGTTAAAAAAAGACTTTAATACACACTTTTAAATCATAACATCTCAAAAAGAAGCGCACATAATATGTTTCCTTTGTATAGGGTCCTAAGGTCTGCGTTGTCTGACTGAACTAATGCAACTGTACTAAGATTGAATGCATAACATTTAGAGTGTACGTGATGATTATTTCATCAAACACTCCTACATACATTGAAATTAGTTTCAACTAATAGTTGATTGAAGGGAAATTGCGAAAAAAAAATAATATTTTAATAATTTTTTTATTAATTTTAAATTAAAAATGATTTTTATTTTTTAAAAAATTGACAAGGACTTAACAAATCAGTAGATCAGCCCTCATACATCCTTGATTCCATATTTGGAGTGTAACATTGCAAGCAATGGAGGAGAAATTGCGGAAATTTTGAATTTTCCTCAAATCGGACTACCTACACTCAAATTTTGAAATTAGAGTATGTTGTGTTTATCATTTCATTGAATACTCCTAAATACTTAGAAATTAGTCTCAATTGACAGCTAATTGAATTAAAATTTCGAGGAAAAACATGGAGAACATGAACCCATGGATATCGAAATGAACGCTCCAACTCCATGTTTTTTCATACAAAACATGAAGAAACCAATGGATTTGTAACCATTTGACACTGATTTAACATAATTTCAACAAAAAAGGGGATTGAAAATTGAAAATGCTCATTGGATCGAACATGTGGAATATATCGGTACTACCTATGCATTTCATATCGCACAGGTGGGATACAAGATATATCGTGGGATAAATCGGCCGATATCGTCGATATTTAAAACATTGGCAGCGAAATTATTGACTATTCCATGTCCAGATCAAAGAGCCTTTGTTTGATCCCTAAGGAGTGTGTCGATCAGTTGTCTGACTTTAGACCGATTAGTTTGTTGGGGGGGGCCATACAACTTTTTGGCAAAAATCTTAGCTTCAAGATTAAGGGAGGTTATCTCTAAAGTTATCTTGGAGAAAGAGAGGAAAAGCGGGTTGGTTTGCAAGTTAGATTTAGAGAAAGCCTACGACTACATAGATTGGGATCTTCTCGAATATATACTTGGGAGGTTGGGGTACAATATAAAGTGGAAGGGGTGGATAAAATCCAGTATCCAGATTGCTTCATTTTCCATTCTAGTTAACGAAACACCTATGGGTTTTTTCAGAGATTCTTGGGGTCTCCGACACGGAGATCCTTTGTCACCATGCTTGTCGAGATAGCTGAGGCCTTAAGTAGAACGCTTCGTAAAGGAGAAGAGAATGGATTATTTACCGGGTTCAGGATTGCAACCTTCAAAGACAATGTTAGTCATCTTCAGTACGCGGATGATACACTTCTTTTTTGCGAAGCGAATGCAGATTCGGTTTAAAATTTGAGGAAGATCACGGTGTGTTTTGAGGCTATTTCAAGCCTGAAAATTAATGTGGTGAAGTCTGAGATGCTTGGTGTGCGTGTTGGTGAAGTGGACCTACACAGGTTTGCTAGCGTGTTCGCTTGTCGGGTCGACACCTTTCCGTCTTCGTACCTTGGGTTGCCACTTTGTATTGGGAACCCAACTATACACTTGTGGGATAAGGTAATTAAACTGGATAAAAAAGAATCTGATATCCTAGAAGTGTAGATATCTTTCATTGGGTGGTCGTCTCACTTTGATCAAGACGACTTTTTCCAATATGTCGATGTACTTTATGTCACTTTTCAAATGCCCCAAGTGATGCAGGGGCATGCAATGACCTAACCCTAGATGCATGATATTCAGTTGGAAGATATTCAAATAATAAAATTACAAAACTAACTACTTTCAATCAAAGGAAACTAACAAATCTCAACACAAAGATGAGATCCGTCCGCCCAAATCATGCCCCTTAGCATAAAAACCATGTAAAATCGTAAAATAAGGAGGATCTAGGGATATGAGGATATCCCAGATCTATCATAGACCAGTCGATAGTCAAGTTTGGATCCGGTTCTCATGGCTAGGCATCCCTCTTTTCGATCGTACCAAAAAGGGGGGGGGGGGGGGGGGGGGGTTCAGAAAAGGACAAAGGATGTCGAAAAACAATGGGCTCTCATGAAGTACGAATTAGGAATCAAAGGAAGCTTACCTTTCCTCGCACCTTGAAGAAATAGAGAAGAGAAAACAGGAACTCCGGGGTAGAATCCACAACACCCGATGGCCAATCCTAAAACCCTAATCTCTCAAACAAAGAAGAAGAAGCACACGAATTTTCTATTCATTCAATAATTCGAAATAAGATTTCTCATAGTATATATAAGCTACGAAAATAAAAAGTACACTAAAGTGCCTGAAAACCAAAAAAAATAATATAAAAACGCCTAAATTAAATAATGACACTAAAACGCCTAGAAATAAGGAAATAAACAGAAAAGAGCCTAAAAGTAAATCCGCGCTACGGTCCAGCGGTCATGATGCCCCTACGCGATCCTGCAACTCGCGTACTCGTAACGCGTCAGAAAATGGGTCCAATGGGCCCAGCGTCTATCCACATCAGCTCATCTGCTCCAACACTCGATCTGCGACGTCGCCTCCTCTGATACACTCTAAAGGGTGCACCACTGATGTCCGCATCACCAAGTTAGTATTGTACAAGGTGGAAAACCTCAGGAGAGATTTTTTAAGAAAAGGAGATTTGGAAGGAAGAAAGTTCCATTTTCTTAAATGGGACGACGTGTGCAAGCCACTTTCAGAAAGGGCGGGTCAGGTATCAAACCCTTGGAAGTGATTAATAGGGCTCTTTTAAGGAAAGGAATATGGAGATTCAATGTCGAAGAGGGCGGGCTTTGAAGGAATTTGGTCACTTGCAGGTATGAGATGCAAGAGGATGGTTGGTTTGTGAAACGATCTTTGCTTTACAAGAATTCCACTCCCTGGAAAGTGATAGTGAATATCCAACATATGGTGAGTAAGAGCATCTCTTTTAGGATTAGGAAAGGACCACTGATTCGGTTCTGGTTAGATATTTGGTGCGAAGAAAGCGCACTTCACGATAGGTTTCACTTGACCGCTCGGCTTGGCCTTGATCGTTTTGTCAAGGTGGTGGAGTGCTTCTCAGGAGCTTATCGGATGAGTATGCAGAGTTTTTTACCTTGTTAAACATGCTCAAGCTTGTTATGCATGATTTGCACCAAGAAGACAGAATTACGTGGGCAGATCGTTGTTCAGTTTACTCTCCAGGAGATGTCGCAATTTGGCCTCGACCATCCCTTTTCTTCATTGATTCTATGGAACTCCGTCTCGGGTTGCGGCTTTTGTGTGGCTGATAGGGAGGAAGAGGATCCTCACTATCGATAACTAACAGAGAAGATCTCTCGTCCTCCCCAATATATGTTTGAAGTGCATGAACAATGAGGAATCGATTGATCATCTTTTCATCCATTCCTCATTTGTTGCCAAAGTTTAAGGCTTCTAATCCATGCTAGAAAACACTTGGCCTCGTTGAAGAAGAAGGTGAAGAACTGTTGTCAGAGTTGAAGAGTAAGTCATGGGAGACGAGCAGTAAGTACATGCAAAAGACGAGTTTCTCTCATGGAGAGAAGTTTAATAGTTAAATAAATAAATAAAAAGCTATGAATACCCTCTCCAATTTCGAAACTTCAAAAACAAAATTGCCCTCTAATGAATATTTTTTCCATTCTTAACTAAGACTAATTCCTAAATCCATATTATTACAAATTATAAATCAAACCGAACCACTAAAATTTGCAAACTGGCACAAGCCAGGAACAAATTGCCAAGAGAGAAGGAGAGGAAGAGTTGGGGTTTAACAAAAGGTGACTTCATATTCTATTTCTGATTTTGCCTCTTAAATCAACAGTGAAGGAATGAGTCCTAGGCATGGAATGGAGATTCAGATACTCCAATCTTCCAAAAACTAGAATACATGTACGAATATCCAGCACATTGCTAATTACAGAAACCATGCATGGGCATGCTGTTATAAAATAATTAAGATTCCAGAATCTAAGCAGCTCTGGCCTGTCCGTATTGCTGCTTGAATTGCTATTGTATCATGCCGACAGATGCTTGACTGATGAAAGTATGTAGTTATCATAGCAGGCAAGATTAAGAATGATAGGAAGCATTCTTTAACCAGATACTCCAGAGTTACCAAATGCCAGTAGACTCATGAACCATGGTCCATGGAGTGTACTTGGGTTGACTTCTAAGGATACACTTGAGTGGCTAGGAGTTTTTCTATAAATCTATATATGCACTTAGTTCCTTTTACCGATCAAAACAAAAATAGCAGTACTAGGAACAATAAGCTCAATAACTCACTGAAACCAGGGTTTAGGAATGGCAATCACCCACCTCATAAGAGAAAGTCTTATCTGGAAATATTGTGGCATTTCTTGTCATAATTAGCGGAATTAAAGCACAAATTAGAGCTGCAATGACCACACAATAAGCACTTCAAATTTTCCATACAATTAGATACATATTGAATAAGTTTGTGTGAAACAAATAAAAGAAAATGAATTCGTGAAAAATGGGAAATTGCAAGAGAGAGCGTTATCATACAATACAAAATTTTGAGCAACTTACAATCATTAACATCCTGCAGTGCAATTGCAAAGTACACGTCAAGAAACTGAGGTGCCATATGAATCGCTTGTCTTAGCCTTTCAGATTGAGGGCTATTAATTGCAGCCTGTAATGCTGCCACTATCCCAGGAGATGTCCAATGACGTTCCTGTAAAGCAATATAGCAAGATTATCAAATACATATTTCCCCCACTAGGGTAAGAAGAAAATGAAGAGGTTCTAGCAACACAAAACAATAACCAATACCAAGAAGAAGGTACCCAACCAAAATATCCCATTATACATTATACCATTCTAAATAATCAATTATAAAAGCAAAGTAATTAAATGGAAACTCTAATACATAAGGAACTTTCTCGAAAAGGTTTCCCCGAGTGTTCGAAACAATATAAAGAGCACAACTACATGCCATGACCTATAAAATATTGATCAATGTTTTAAATAGCTACGCTATGTAGCGTGTAGCTTACGCTACGTAGCGTAGCTTAGCCTTAACACTACGTAGCTTATGCAAATAGCTTAAGTCGCATGTTAGCCTACACTGCATGATAATTTGCATAAGGTACATGCCACATAGACAACGCTACACGCTACGTAGCTCTCATTACAAGTTATTTTTCACAACGACATTAAAATCAGTTTTCAATGATTTGTTACAGTTTTCTATTTTCAATAAAAATTAGGTAATCTTTTCAATGATTTAAGTAAAATAATATAAGTAACAATATTAAATCAGTTTCATTGCTCTTTCTTTACCTTTATACTTAATCATTACCCTTGTCTATGACTTTAGCTTGCGTTTGGTTGCATCAAATATTATGAAATGAAATTTTGTTAAATTTCATTATTAATTAGTCTAATTTGGTGCAAAATATCATGAACTTGGTGCAATCAAGTGCAACCTTGATTAAAAATCTAGAAGTAGCATGTAGCTTACGCTATACGCTATGTAGCTTATGCCTCACACTTCAGAGGGGTGAATGCTCTACTACACGCTATTCGCTATCTAAAACACTGATATAGATAATACATTTATTCAAGATATATAAGCTCGGGACTCGATCAAACGCAAGGTTGGGTCAAACTACTGAGTCCCAGATCAACCAGGATGCTAAAAAAATGATTTTTTTTTCTATTATGAAATAAATTAAAATTCTTCAAAAAACGGAAATAAAGTGAAATAGAAAATTCCTCCTCTTCCTCTTTTGCTTCCTCTTGTTCCCTATTCTTATTTCCTCTTTCCCCTTCTTCCTCCTTTTCCCTCTTTCCTCTTCTTCCTCTTCCTCTTCATCTTCCTTGGATCAACTCAGTCCACTCAATGAAACTAGGCCAAGTCAACCGAGTCGAGTCAATCCAGGAAACCAGGCCGACTCAAATGCATGCCAAAATCTGCCTGGATTTCCTGAGCCAATGGCCAGGCAGGTTGACCCACCTAATTTGAAACTATGCTCGGAATTGCATCATCCACATAAGACAAATTCATGAACATCTCATACCAGAAATTACGTACATACCAGCCAAAACATAGCACGTTGTTTGGAGTACACGTGGAGGATGTATCCACTACCTCCCAAGAGAAGCATGGTAGGTGATCACAATCATTTCCTAGAATGCCTCTAATAAAGGTCCCACATAACCTGGTTCTGGTTAGGAGTAGTGTTTACAAAATCGATAGTATTGGCCGATGAATCGACCAATACTATCGATATCGCGGGTCAGCGACACGAAACTGCCTTGGAAGCACAAAAATCCAGTGGTTCCTGCATATCGACAATATTATCGGTCGATATCGATAATATTGTGCGATATATCGATATCGGACGAGATATCGACAATATCTACTTTAGTATATTCCAAATATCTTTTTTAGAAAAAAAAATGATTTTTTATTCGCTTTTCTTCTAGTTTCTCCGCCCTAAATAAATAAATAAATAAATTCGTAGGGCTTTTGGGCACTCCGCGTACCAACTCTGTGAAGGGGTCATATTTTGTTTAGTCTAGTTAGCCATTTCCTAAGTTTTGTCGAGTCCCCGTATAGATCTAAATCATATAGGGTAGCTTGCATTGCATTGAACTAGGATAGTCAAAACTGCATTTGGAGGATACCTAGTCAGTTGCATCGTCCATAGGTATATTTCTCAACCCTCTTGCTTGTTTTACTTTGTTAATGAATTGGTTGTGTTTACGTTAATGTCTTCTTACATTTATATATCTTATAGAATCAATTTAAAGAATAGTTGCATCAGTTCAGTCAGACAGCGCATAGCTTAGGATCCTTTTACAAAGGAACTCCATTATGTGAACTTTTGTTTTTACATATTATGATTTAAATGTGTGTATTAAGGTCCATTTTAACAATCCCTAAAGTTTCATTGAAAAATTCAATCAATTTCCTAATGTTTCCCAAAAAGCATGATACATTACCCGATACAACATATATCCCTAGCGATACGCAATATGTATCTGTATCCCAAGGGTGCGAAACATAAGCGGTCCCGATACTGCGAACACTGGTTAGGAGTGGCAAAATTTTACCCGACACATCAACCCAACCTAGACCCAACCCAAAATGGCAACAAGTGCCCAAACCCGTAAACCTGGAGGCCCTCTCGTTCACCCAAGAAGCAATCTTCTAAACTACCAAGCCTAGAGACCCAGATCTCTTCTCAAAACAATGATTGTTCCTCTCACCCCTTATAACCCATAAGACCGCCATAGCCAACAACCACCACGCCACCTTCCCATCTTAACAGGCAGCACCATCATGCCACACAGCACCTTAAGGGGAGCCCCATACTTCCAGAACTGATAATTATGAGAGAACCAAAGAAGAGAAAGTACTCTATGAAAAGATTGGATTGAAAACCTCCCGAACTATGAGCCTGACAAACCACCGAATCTTCCCCTGACTCCCCGGGCCTGACAAGCTTTATACTTTCCAAAAGGCTAATAAACTTAAAATTTCCTCATCACGAAAGGCCCCTTCGACAAGGAGGCACCCCAATCACCTCCTCACCGAATATGGAAATAAGAAGCGATTGTAATATTCTACTCTGGCTTTTGAATGGCTAAACTAGGAAAGGCCTCCTTCAGCGCACAATCACCTCGCCATATATCTTCCTAGAAGTAGATATGACTTCCATCTGATCTCCCACATCGAACAACACTCCTTAAACATGGGCAATTGAGAAAATACCCCTCTCCAAGCTAGAAGTATCGAGATAAATCTTTTATCCACCAACCCCCCGAACCAGTCTCATACTTGCTTGCCATTGCATCCCTCAAGAGTCTTCCTTCCTCTATAGCAAACCGCCACATCCACTTCACTAATAGCACTTGATTTATGCAGTCCAGAATCCTCAACCCTGCACCCCTTTTTATAGGCTTGCACACCTCATCCCACCTAAAAAGATGGAATTTCTTTCTAACCTCCACACCACTACATAAGAAATCTCACCTAAGATTTTCTAGCTTTACCAATACCGATCAGGGACATAGAAACAAGAAAATAAATAAAGAGGCATATTTGAGAAAGGTGCTTATATCAACATTAAGCGACCTCACAACTATAAAAGTCGGCTTATCCAACTTAAAAGCTTCCTTCAATTCTTTCAACAACTTCATCCCAGAGATTTCGAACAGGCTTCCAATGCCCAACAACAAGCCCCAATAAGTCGAAGGAAAGGACCCAACTCCAAACATCTCCACTAATCGGTGCACCTCACCCTCCGACATTCGAATGCCAAATATTCACACTTCGACAAATTCACCTTCAAGCTAGAGACAACTTCAAAACATGTCACAATTTCACACAAATTGTCCAACATCGAATGTCCGCCTCACAAAACAAGATAGTATCATCCGCAAACTGAAGATGGGAAACCACAAGACCTACTATTGTCTGTCACAACCTTAAACCCCTTAATAAGACCAACTTCTTGACCTTTTAGAAGCATATTACTGAGAACTTCGGTTACCACCACAAACCAAAAACGAGACAGGGTCTCCTTGACGTAACCCCCTAGAGGCCCTAAAGAAACCTTTGGGAGAACGTTGACTAAAATCGATAAG
>PVNU02001692.1:0-70000 GCA_003013855.2 Liriodendron chinense
ACAAGCAAATGAGCGGATTATTTGCGGAACCCTTTGGCAGGAAGCTACTGTCGTGGAACTTAGGTGGGGCCACCGTGATCTTTGTGATAACTCCACCCCGTTCATCCTCTTTGTGAGCTCATTTTAGGACGTGACACAAAAAAATTAGCCGGATTCAAGACTAAAGGAAAAGGCGGGTAGGAAAATTCCTACAGTTGAAACATCCCTGCGTCCACAATGATGTTTATATGCAATCCATACCGATCATAATGTCATTCCTACTGGGATGAACTGAAAACACAAATATTAGCCTCATTCAAAACTGTTGTTGCCCCACGTCAACTGTATATGTTTAATCCTCACGTTTTCTGCCCACTGAGTCTTAGATCCTGCTATTTTTGGTCGCACGTTCTAAAAATGACGTATGGACGGTGTGAATTTCTCACAAGTATCATCGTGGGCCCACCTAAGTTCCCAGGAACTTCCGCTTCCGCAAAAAATCGTGTCGCTTGCTTGCAAATGGGTAAGCCTTTATTGTACGGAGAAAAATCAGTTGGGCCCACTGTGAATGTATGTGGTTTATCCACACCGTCCATCTGGTTTTTCCAGGGGTTGAGCCAAAAATTGAAGCATATCCAAAGCTCAAGTGGATCATACCACAAGAAAGTGGGAATAATGATTTCTACCATTAAAACCTTCGTAAGGCCCAGAGTGATGTTTATTTGTCATACAAACCGTTCATGACAACACAAAGATATGGATGAATGGAAAAAACAAATACCTGACTTGATCGAAAATTTCTATGGCCTCCATGAATTTTTCAATGATAGACGTTCAATTCACACTGTTTCCAGTGGTGTAGTCCACTTGAGCTTTTTGATATACTTCATTTTTGGGCTCAAGCATTAAAACTCAGTAGAAAAATCTTAGTTGGTAATACACGGTTGGAATTATTCAATCCACGTGACTTTTTGTTATGTGGGCCATAATCCATAGAGCCCAACTGATGGATGCCTCAGATTCATTGATACAAACATGTGTATTCCGGTGAGTAGCAATGAACCAACATTTTTTATTTTTGTTTTGCAGCCCGTTGTTAAAACTAATAGGATCATCTGATGGTGCAGCAACACTGTGGCCCATCCAAAGTGGGGCCCACAAACTTAAGTAATGCAGCGATGCCTGCATGGACGGTAGGAAACGACTTTTTTATTTTTATTTTTCGGTCCCCTTGGAAGCATGATACAATACTCAAGCCCTGTGTTTGTGCAGTTCTATTCAATCTCAGTTCATATAAGTGTGGTCCATGATTCAGTTATCCAAACCATTGATATGGTTCAGAGATCTCTTGGTTAACCTGTTTTCTTCCGTAGCCGTCTATTTCTTGGCCACCTATGGAATGGTTAAGGTCATTCAAATCCACTGATCATTTAGTGCAAGGGTCATCCACGGTGGAATATCATTTCAACGGGTTGGATTATTGAACAATGAACCCTAGCAATCTGATCAATGATTTTTTAAAATTAAAATGAGTGATGATCATCTACAACCTAGCATATAGACCCATCCATGTGCCAACGTCTCAAGTGCACACCGCATCTCAGCCATGAGAAATGGTGGCCCGGTCCAATCTTCAGGCAGACCACTCTGTACAGAAACAAAGGATGGTTTAAATCAGAACGACCAACACTTTCATCCGGCCTACAAATGCAGCCCCACCTCATAATGGTACTGGCCTGATCTAACTGGTGCACCCAACAACTTGCATGTCACAAATGCCTCGTACACATTAGCAAGTATGATTAGGAGAAAATTCAACCATAGGAACTTCACTACCCACCTTTTCCTTTAGTGCGGCCCACTTGAGTCTTGAATCTGGCTCTTTTTTTTTTTTTATCTCACATCCTAAAATGAGCTCACATAGAAGGGTGGATGAGGTGGATTTCTTACAAACACCCGGATGGGCCCCACTTAGGTTCCCACGCAATAACTTAGTGCCAAAGGCTTTCCCCAACCAAAAATCTACATCCCTTTACTTGCCATTCAGAATTTCAGAGAGACTATGGAAAGTTAGGGGGCATTTGGCATCTCTCGTAATAAGAGCTTATTTGGCTTATTGCTAAAAAAATAAGTCTTATTGCTAAAATAGACCGTTTGGTAAACATTTATTATTAGTACTTATTTTTTTATAAATAAGTGAAAAATCTCTTAAATGATAAGTAAATGAGGGGTTACTTTATTAATAAGAGCTTATTTTGCTTATGCGGGAAGAGGTTTTGAGGTTTTAATATTTTTTAAAATTTCAAAATTACCCTCTTTCAATTTCTCTCTCCCTCTCTCGTGGCTTTCTCTCTCCCTCCTCTCTAGCTGCTTCTCCTCTATCTCACTCTCCCTCTCTCGTTACTTCTCTCTCACATAATCTCTCCTGCCTTATTATTGTCCTCTTGCTTGTGCTTCTTGGTGCCAGGCACAAATTAGGTTTTTCTTCTAAGTCTTGCCTACTATCAATCTATTTGATCAAGAGTGCAAATTGTGTACGGAAGTTCTGCATATCAGTAGTTCCGGTGGAGGCGGATTTCCTACGAAGCCTTGCGTAAGAAGTTTCGAAGCTGAGAATTGAGATGGGGCCCACCATGATGTTTTCAGAAATTCACTCTGTCCATCTATTTTGGAAGCTCATTTTAGGACATGAGGTGTAAAATGTGGCAGATCCTAAACTCATGTGGGCCACACGATAAGAAAAGAAAATCCAGGGAAAGAAATGCCTACCGTTGAAACCTTCATGGCCTCCACCTTGATGTTTGTATGCCATCCAAACCATTTATAAGGTCATTCTCACTAGGATGAGCTGAAAAATAACAAAAATGAGCCTGATACAAAACATTTGTGGCCATATGAATGTTTCAACGATCGTAGCTCATTCCTCGTTGTTTCTTATCTTATGGTCCACTTGAGTTTAGGATCTGCTTAATTTTTTGTTGCATGTCCAAAAATGGGCTCCCAAAATGGATGGACGGAGTTGATTTCTAAAAAAAATAGCAGTGTGCCCCACCTCCTTTCGTAGCAAAGGAACTTCCTACATATGGCTTTCGCAGGAAATTGGTGTCCGACACTGATTAGGTACAGTCCCTGCATGGGTTTATCGACACCATCCATTAATATACCATTTTAAGGATATAAGAATAAAAAATGAGGCAACTACAATGCTCAAGTGGACCACACATTGTGGATTAAACAACTACCGTTGAAAACTTTTTAAGGGCCACGAAAAGTGTGGATCAAGTTGATACTTGTGTTTTTCCTTCATCCAGGTCTATGTGACCTTATGAACAAGATGGATCTCAAATAAACATCACAGTGGGCCCTAGGAAATTTCAACGGTGGGAGTCATTATCACCATTGCTTCTTATGGTGTGGCCCACTTGAGACTTGAATCTGCCTCTTTTTTTTGTTGTACCCTAAATTGATATTGAAAAGTGGATAGACGGTGTAGATAAACTCATAAATCACCGTGGCACCTTAAAGCCCCAGCCTGTTCCAAGTCAAGATAGGCCTACTATTCCGCACCAAACCCCAGATCCACTGAGCGTCACTAGGCTGTTACCCGGGTAATTGCACCCCCTACCGTGGGGCCCACCTTGATGATGCATTGTATATCCATGTCGTCCGCCCATTTCTAAAGATCATTTTAGGATGGGGTCCAAAATTTAAGAAGATCCAAATCTCAGGTGGACCATAACAAAGTAAACAGTGGTGATTGAGTGCCTCACCATTAAAACTTCCAAGGGGCCCACAGTAAGGTTTCGTCATGTCTATTTTCCATCCAACCCATTGATAATGTCAAAAAGATCTGGATGATGGGAAAATACAAATATCAGCTTGATCGAAAACCTTTGTGGCCCATAAGAGGTTTTTAATGATCAATCACCACAGTTTCCTGTACTATGGTCCATCAGTGATTCGGAACTTCTTCATTTTTGGATCATGCTCTAAAATGAGTTTTCAATGCGGGTGAACGGCGTGGATGTAGTCCCATACATCACAGTAGGCCTTACAGTTAGGGATCCCACCCACCTTCGTGGATCCAAGGTCTCACCTAATCCACTCCCACCGGGCGCGGCTTCACTGGATCCCCGGATCCACCAAGGTGGGCAGATCCGTTACCGCCGTCCACCGTGTGATGTGTGTGTATTACATCCACACCGTCCATTCATTTTGAAAACTCATTTTAGAGCATGATTCAAAAAATGAAGTAGATCCAAATCTCAGGTGGACCATAATACAGTAAACAATTGTACTCAACCATTAAAAGCTTCTCGTGGGTCACAAAAGTTTTGGATCAAGCTAATATTTGTTTGGTATCTTCATCCATGTCTTTGTTAACTTTTCAACAAGTTAGATGGAAATAAACATTCGAGTGGCCCCCATGAACTTTTTAATGGTGAGGATTCAATCACTACTATTTCATGTGATATGGTCCACCTAAGATTTGGATCTGCTTCATTTTTGTGATAATGCCCTAAAACGAGCTTTCAAAATGCATGGACGATGTAGATGTAAGGTACATATATACATTATAATGGCCCCACAGTTGGGGATCCACCGACCTTAGTAGATCCGGGGATCCACCCAAACCGCGCCCTTAAAAACAATATCATGTTTGGGTGAAACTAACGGAACAAATGGGTATTGGATTCAACCCCATCACTAATGCAACGACTGTGGATGAAGAAAGATGGGGTGAATACTTGAAGGTATGATATAATTTTATATATGAGTTTGAATATTTTATTATTGAAATGTATTAAGTTAATATTATTTAATACAGGCAAATCCCAATGCACGAGTCTTCAGGACAAAATCATTGCAATTTTCAGAGGAAATTAAAATCTTATTTGAAGGGATAAGTGCTAGAGGGAAAGCCACGTGGTGCCCTTCTCGTGGTAGCTTGCCAGAAGATACCTTCAAAGCATATTCAAAAGCATATTCAAGCAGTGTCGACCTGAGTATAGATGATGCAATTCATCACCAATACTATCATATACCCAAGTGGATACAGAAGCTAATAGAGAAGAAGAGATCAGATTAGAAGATCAAATGGTTGAGCTTAGGCGTAAATGCCCCTGTCCTCTTCGGAAAAAAAAAAAAAAAAAAAAGGAACATAAGGACCGATGTAGTGGACACACAGATAGATCGTGTAATTTCTTCGCTTAATGCCCTCGACACTCCTCCTAAGCCAGAATGATCATCTATTGCCGATTGTATTGCATCTCTTAAAAAGATGCCAGAGATTGAGGTTGAGAGCAATCTATACATATTTGCTTTAAACTCATTCCGCGTGAAGGAAAATAAAGAGATATATATGTCAAAGGATAATCATTTAGCATGTGTTGAATGGTTAAAACTAACTATGGCTAATGGTCCACTAGGATGATTTTTTAGGGCATGAATTACTTATGGTTTTTGTTGATCGAAGTTAATGTTTTTTTTATTAGTTGAATATTTATGAAAACTTATTGGATAATTTCTTGTTCGTAACTTATTACATGTTTTTTTTTGTTAAGAATATGTTTGATATTTTCATTAATTGCTGGATGATTCTTATATAACATTCTTGTTGAATTTATTAGATGTTTTATATTTATGCAAGTTTGTTGAATGATTCTTATATCATTCTTATTAAATGATTTTATATTTATGAAAAGTTGTTAGATGATTTTATATTTACAAAAAATTGTTAGAGTTTTTTAATAGAAATTGTTGGATTTTTATGAATGTTGTTGATGGTATTGTAGGTATTATGTCTCCAAAAAAACGTAAAAAATTATTAAGAGTCCTTCTAGCTCTTTTGCTTATTAAGAAGAGAAGACAACTGACCCTAATTAAGGAGCCATGCAGAGTGTCAATCCTTTCTGGACATAATTTTGTTCATGACATACTTAATGGCCATCCTCGAATATATTTGGAATTACTCCGCATGGAGAAACATGTGTTCCTTAGAATGTCCATATTGTTTAAAGAGAAAGGATTGCTTAAAGATAGTTGGTAGACATACGTAGAAGAACAATTGGCTTTATTTTTAATGATAATTGGATAGAATTCAAGGAATAGAGTTCTCCAAGACATATTTCAACATTCTGGAGAAACTATACATCGATGCTTCCATATGGTTCTAATCGCCATATTGAAATTCTCCATGGAGATCATAAGGCCTCCTTCATATCATGAGATTCTGAAACAAATATTGCATGATCCTCGATTTTATCCATATTTTAAATTTTATTTTTTTATACTTTTTATATTTTATTTAATATTTATTTTTTTCTTATACATTTGACATAAAATAAAAAAATATTCATATTTTGTGAAGGGTTGCATCAGAGCAATAGATGACACTCTTATACATGCAATCATACCTACAGATAAGCAAGTGCCTTATAGAGAAAGAAAGGGCGAATGCACATAGAATATTTTAGTAGTTTGTTCGTTTGACATGTTGTTCACCTATGTGCTTGCTGGTTGGGAAGGCACTGCTCATGATTCACGAATCTTACTGGAAACTGTTCGTGACCCCCGAAATAACTTTCTATATCCCCCTGTCAGTAAATTACAAACATCACAATATTCAATTAATATCTTGATATCTTGTATTTATTTGTCATTTTTTATTTTTTGTTTTCAGATAAATACTATGTAGCTGATGCTGGTTATACTAACACGCGTGGATTCCTTGCACCATACCGGAATGTTCGGTATTGGTTGAATGACTTTCGACGTGGTATTCGCCCTTGTAATAAACAAGAGATTTTCAATTACATTCGTTCATATTTAAGGAATGTAATTGAGCGCAGCTTTCGTATATTAAAAGCTCGTTTTCCAATTTTAAAACAAATGACTCCATACTCAATTGCAACACAGAGAAATATAGTATGTGCCGCGATGGCAGTGCACAACTTTATCAGAAAAGAGGCCATTGCAATCGCATTATTTACACATTATGAGTCTGAAGATTGGGTTGACGATAGTGATCATAGTGCCAATGATATTAACCTCACAATAGATGAAGAAGAAATGGAGCTAGATGGACAAATGGAGATGTCGGCAGTTAGAGAAGCAATTGCAATTGCTATTTTTGGATCAATGTAGTGACATTTTATAGGATTGTGGCTCAAATATTATATTTAATGGATTATGTTAATTTTGAATTATAAGTAATATTATGTTAATATTGAATCGTGAGTAATGATATTTTACCTTTTATTTGTTTTAAAGTAATCGATTGTTTAATAGCCCACTATTAATAAGTGCTACTTATATACGACAAGCTGATCTACTTGTTAGATAGGCTACAAGTATCACTACCGGAAAAATAGCAATCCCCACTGTTGTAGGCAAATATAGTCTATCGAGAGGTGCAGGATCGCGGCCATAATGAATGCGAGCAGTCAAGCTCGGGCTCGTCAGAAGTGGTCGCATATCCCGTATGCGAGCAGCACGGCTCGTGCTCGTCAGAAGTGGTCGCATCTCCCGTATGCGAGCAGTCAAGCTCGTGCTCGCGAAGAGGGGTCGCATTCCCGTATGCGAGCAGCACGGCTCGTGCTCTTTAGAAGAGGTCGCATCTCCCGGATGCGAGCAGCTCTGCTCGGGCTCGTCAGAAGGGGTCGCACCTCACGAATGCGAGCATCCCTGACACAAGCAGCTCCCGACATCAGAATAGTCATGAGTCTTCGTTTTTGGTTTGGATGGTCTTCATACTTCCAGCACCCGGTTCCCGTCGAGCGGCTTGGTCAATCCCTCTGCGACACCAAGCAGACTTACACCCAGCACGGCGGTCTTCACCCTTTCGGCGTCTCCTTCCTTTTCGGTAGCTATAACTCCAACTACGAGCAATCAGCACTATTACTACGCCGATCGGCAGCCCGCATAGGTCGGTTTTTGGGCTTATCTTCTCTGGTGGTACCGAATCTCAGGGGATTGCTATCAAGAAACGTGATTACCGGAAGAAGTCATCGGGTTAGATCTTGCCTCTAAGAATAAGGATCTTGTCCCACGAAATCAGCGAGATTTCGGTATCGTACGCGACATCATCGGGATTTTGATATCTTACGTAACAAATTGGGTTGCTTCAGATCTATATAAAGGGGGTGACTCCATTAAGAGAAAGGTACGCACACAATATATTCAATCCCTGCCTTGTTTTGCCTGGTGCCTCTTCTTTCCTTCTTTGGCCTGACTTAAGCATCGGAGGGCTAACGGCTGGACCCAGCTACCCTTAGTTGCTATCTGTCTTCTTTCAGGTCTGGTGGTGGAAATCCCTGCTGGAGTGAAGGAGAAAAACCGGAGGATCTCATTACAAAATCTGACATTAACAGTTTGACGCCGTCTGTGGGAACGACTTGATCGTCAAAATCAATCGTTCTAACCACCGATCAAAATCCTTCGGCGATGCCCCCTAAAAAGGCTGTTCATCCTTCAACTTCAAGGCAGGCACCACCTCCGCCTGATGAGACGGAATCCGTACCTGCCCTCCCACCTGCTCCGACGAATATCCCTCAAGGAGCCCCCAATATGCCATCAACAAACCCATTATTGGAGGCCTCTGAAAAATCAAGATGATGTCCTACGTTTCCTCGGAAACACTCTCCTAACTCTAAACGCCGGAGTTCAGGCGCTGTCAAATCGGCTTGATCAGCACTTCCCTGAACCGCAGAGACAACCCTCCGAAGGGTTACCACCGCAACCCATATCGGTAGCTTCCAGACATTCTATGGATGAACCACAGGTCCCACCACTTGGCAGCCATCCCCCTATGCCGTCTCCACATTCTATACATTCCAGTTCGTCTCAACAACCTCAACCGCAGGGCTCCACCGCCAAAACATCTAGCTATACCCTACCATGGGAAGGAGATCTCAAAAGAATCCATGATCGTTTTGATGTCATGGAACAGCGATACCAGGCAAATCGGCCATCTGTCGTCATGGCGGCAATACATCAATCTGAATCTCCCTTCACCAGCGAGGTCATGGAAGCCCCGTTACCCAGAAAGTATCGAGCGCCTGTTATCGCTCCGTACACAGGCATTGGCGACCCTCTTGAACATCTGGAAACATACAGGTCCCTCATGGAGTTGGAGGGACATGGTTCAGAAATCATGTGTAGGGCTTTTCCCCTAACATTGAAGGAAGCAGCTCGTACGTGGTTCCGGGGGTTAAAGCCCCGTTCCATCAGTTCCTTTTCCCAATTATCGGAGATATTCCTTTCTCAATTCATGGGAAGTATTCGCATTAAGAAGCCAGCCTCCCATCTGATGAATCTGAAACAGCAGCATGGGGAGACAATAAAGGAGTTCACAGTACGGTTCACTGCCGAAGCCGTTCAAACTGAGGGTTACACTGAAGAAAAGGGTCTTACAGCCCTCATTGCCGGAATAACGAGCGAGAAATTCAGGTTTGCCTTAGATAAAAGCCCGCCGAAAACTATGGCAGAATTCCAAGCCAAAGCTCAGAAATATATCAATGCAGAAGAAGTCGCATTGACATGCCATGGAGTACAAAGTAAGAAACGCAAGCCAGAAGGAACCTCTTCTACAGATAAGAAATACCGTCGTGATCAGCGCGATCGTTCTCCCAGGAAGCCTTACTCTGGTAAATATCATAACTACACTCCTCTTAATCGGTCTCCTGAAAAGGTTCTAATGGAGATTAAACACAAGCCATATGTGAAGTGGCCTGCAAAGATCAAATCTGATCCCGAGAAGAGGGACAAGAGCAAGTTTTGTTACTTCCACAAAGATCACGGGCATAGGACCCAGGACTGCATCTCTCTACGAGACCATATCGAAGCCCTTATTCGAAAAGGCCATCTCCAGGATTATGTTGCTCGTAAAAATCGATCACCAGAAAGGGCGAAGACCTCATCTCGCCAAAAGGAACCGCCTCATCATCAAACCGACCAAGAGGACGCTGAGCCCACGGGAGAAATTCGCACTATCGTTGGGGGACCAGCTTATGGGGGTGACTCTCAAGCTTCAAGAAAAGCATACGCTCGAAAGGCGTCCAAAGAACCCTAGCAAATCTATTGGCTGGAACAGACGTCCAGCTCATCAAAAGCGAGCCATCCTCCAATTTCTTTCACCCTCGAAGATGCAGCGGGAATTCACTTCCCTCATGAAGATTCCATCGTAGTCACATTGAAGGTATCAAATTATCTGACTCATCGAATTATGGTGGATACAGGTAGCTCAGCCGATATTCTGTACTTGGAGGCTTTCAACAAAATGGCACTAGCCAGAAGCCTCCTCAAGCCAGTATCGACCCCCCTCGTCGGCTTTGGAGGAGAGGTAATAACACCTGAAGGAAGCATCGATCTCCCAGTTACTTTTGGAGAGAGTCCAGTGAAGACCACCGTCTTCGTAAACTTCCTCGTCGTGGATCGAAAATCAGCATATAACGTCATTTTGGGGCGGTCGTCTCTAACTAAGGTTGGAGCGGCCTTGCACCCTTCATATCTGTGTGTTAAATTTCCTACCCCAAATGGCATCGGGGTCGTGCGAGGAAGTCAGCAGGAGGCACGGTCCTGTTACCAGATAGCCCTCCAAGATCGAAAGAAGGCTCAAGCGACACCCGTCATGGAAATAGCTCAAGGTTTACCCAACGTTCCCTCCACCACCTCGTTGGATCCGAGAGAAAATGCTCTTAAGTCAGGAACTCCGGGGGAGGAAACAGTGGCGATCCACCTGACCGAAGACGACCCGTCTAAGATCGTGTACATCGGGTCCTCCTTAACCAGTGTCCACCGTGAAGATTTGATCCGTTTCCTCACTGAATACCAGGACGTGTTTGCTTGGTCTCATAAAGATATGCCAGGCATCGATCCCAATGTCATCGCACATCGTCTCAACATTGACCCGAAGCATAAACCCGTACATCAGCGTCGACGTGCCTTTACTGCAGAAAGACAAATGGCAATCAAAACTGAAGTTGAGAAGCTGCTCGCGGCTAATTTCATAAAAGAAGTTGACTACCCAGAGTGGGTCGCGAACGTAGTTCTCGTCCGGAAAGCTAATGGCAAATGGAGGATGTGCGTCGACTATTCAGACTTGAACAAAGCATGTCCCAAAGATAGCTTTCCGACACCGCGGATCGACCAGTTGGTCGACTCAACAGCTGGACATGCTCTCCTCAGCTTTATGGATGCTTATTCTGGTTACAATCAGATTATGATGCATCCACCTGATAGCGAGCATACTGCCTTCATCACAGATCGAGGACTATATTGCTACCAGGTAATGCCGTTCGGTCTTAAAAATGCAGGGGCCACTTATCAACGTCTTGTCAACAAAATATTCGCTGCTCAAATCGGTAGGAATATGGAAGTTTATGTTGACGATATGCTCGTGAAAAGCATCGTTGAAGATGACCACATTTCTGATCTTCAAGAAGCCTTTGATCTGATGAGGAAGTATCAAATGAAATTGAACCCAGAAAAATGCGCGTTTGGAGTGTTTGCAGGGAAATTTCTTGGGTTCATGGTTGGCCAGCGTGGAATTGAGGCGAATCTCGAAAAGATTAAAGCATTGATAGAGATGAAATCCCCCGTTACTCTGAAGGACGTCCAGCGTCTGGCTGGTCGCATCGCATCATTGAACAGGTTCATCTCGCGAGCATCTGACAAGTGCTTGCCCTTCTTTAAACTCCTTCGTGCAACGGCCAAGTCTGATTGGAAGTGGACACCTCAGTGTGAAGAAGCTTTTCAACAACTGAAGCAATACATGAGCGCTCCCCCCATTTTATCTAAACCTGTAGCACATGAGCAACTCATTCTTTATTTATCTGTGTCTTCCACGGCCGTTAGCGCCGCTTTAATAAGAGAAGATTCCGGGGTGCAAAGGCCCATTTATTATATTAGTCGAGCAATGGTCGATGGAGAAACTAGGTATTCTGATATGGAGAAACTGGCCCTAGCCTTAGTCACGGCAGCTCGAAAACTGCGACCATACTTTCAAGCCCATGCTATTTTAGTACCAACAAATCATCCACTACGACAAGTCCTTCAAAAACCTGAGGCTTCCGGGCGCTTAACTAAATGGGCGGTCGAGATAAGTGAGCATGATATCTCATTCTGTCCTAGGACCGCAGTCAAGGGCCAGGCCGTGGCTGACTTCATCGCCGAATTTACATATTCTTCTGAAGATAATATCACAACCAGCGACCAGCCTCCTTGGTCACTCTTCATGGACGGGTCGTTGCGGGCCACTGGCAGCAGAGCGAGCCTGATTTTAGTGGCTCCCGACGGGTCGCATTTTCAATATGCTCTGCTTTTCGAATCACGCGTCTCCAATAATGAAGCAGAATATGAGGCCCTGATTGTTGGCCTCGAACTGGCCATTGTCCTCGCAGTCCAGAATTTGATAATTCATAGCGACTCCCAGCTCATTGTCAACCAAGTTCTTGGTGAATTTGAAGCCAAAGAAGAAAGAATGGCCTTATACAAGTCTCGTGTCCTCATCCTGCTCGCCAAACTAAAGACTTATAAAATAATTCATATTCCTCGTGAGCAGAACCAACTTGCTGATTCCTTGGCAAAGCTCGCCTCTGCACCAGAATCGGAGTTATCACGTTCGATCCCCATCGAGCACCGTCAGAACTTGAGTATCGACCAAGTGACTCTCGAGCAAGTAATATTGGTACAATCGTCTCCATGTTGGATGGATCCTATCATCTTTTATCTTAGAGACGGATACCTACCAGAAGACAAGAAAGCTGCAAGACAAATTCGGCTTCGAGCTGCCAGGTACACCTTGCAAGATGGAATATTGTTGCGAAAAAGCTTCTCCTTACCTTATTTGAGGTGTCTTCATCCAGAAGAAGCACTTCGTGTTTTAGATGAAGTACACCAGGGGGCATGTGGTAACCATCCCAGGGGGCGATCCCTAGCATATAAAGCGATGAGGCAAGGATATTATTGGCCCACTATGAAAGCAGACGCCATCGAATTTTCTAAAAAATGCGACAAGTGTCAACGATATCTACCTATACCTCATGTACCGTCCGAGCGGATGACCCCAGTTGATAGCCCTTGGCCTTTTGCTCAGTGGGGGATCGATATCATCGAGCCCCTACCCATGGGAAAGGGACAGAATAGGTTCGCGATCGTGGCGGTTGATTATTTCACCAAATGGGCCGAGGCAGAACCATTAGCCAAGATTACTGAGAAACAAACTACTAAGTTTATATGGAGAAATATCATATGCCGTTTCGGACTCCCTCACACTATAATTACCGATAACGGAATGCAGTTCGACAACGTAGCCTTTGATGAATTTTGCGAAAAATGGAAGATACGTAATCTCCGCACTTCTCCGTATCATCCTCAGGCGAATGGGCAGGTCGAGGCAGTGAATAAGATCATAAAGCATCATTTGAAGACCAAGCTAGGTGAATATAAAGGGGTGTGGCCAGAACTTCTGCCAGAGGTATTATGGGCCTATAGAACCACGGCTTGTACATCAACAGGTGAAACCCCTTTCTCCTTAGCATTTGGTGTCGACGCAGTGGTACCAGTGGAAATTCAAGTGCCCTCATATCGGATCGAGCAGTATGACCCTGCGAGTAATCAGGAAAACCTCCGACTTCATCTCGATCTCTTGGAAGAGCGAAGAAATGCTTCCCAAGTACGAGTGGCAGCATATCAACAACGTATTGCTCGTTATCGGAATGCGAAGGTTCGGCCTAGATCCTTCCAGCTTGGAGATTTGGTCCTAAGGCAAAATCTTGGAGTTCCTGCTCGTTCATTGGATCCGAATTGGGAAGGCTCGTATCGGGTTATTAGGGTTGTGCGACCCGGTACTTATTATCTTGAAGACATGCAAGGGAAGCCTGTACGTCGCCCTTGGCACGTGGAGCATTTGCTACGATACTACCCCTAGATTCGATGTAGTTTATTACAACGTTTTATGAATAAAGTGAAAGATATCTTTTGGCTGCTACTCCATTTATATGGAACTGAATAGCCCTGAAGAGAGTGCTTACACATCCTCTTGGCCAATTGCCTACCTTTGGTAGGACTGAAATCGTTACTAGTTGGTTACTTCTCCATTTACATGGACCTGAATAGCCCCGAAGAGAATGTATACCATCTCTTGACCAACCTTCTGCCCTTGGTAGAATCAAAATCTCAATCGATAGATCAGTCTATCTCAACGCGGACACGGTCACACGACCCCCGGATTGAGTCTAATTCATTTTTTCATGAGTTAGTTGCTCGCGACTGGTGAGAGGAGGGATCGCACTCCGAAATGCGAGCACCGCAGTTCATGCTCGAATTAAGGAGTCGTAGTCATATACCCTAATCGCGAGCACCGTAGCTCGGGCTCGAATCGCAGTCGTACACCTTAATTGCGAGCACCACAGCTCGCGCTCGAATATGTGGTCATACACCCTAATGCGAGCAGCGCAACTCGTGCTCGAATTAAAGGGTCGCATCTCTGATGAATCCATTTGAGATCAACATAAAGCAAAAAATGAAAGAAAAGAAGAATAAATTATAGAAACGGATATTCATTTAAAAAGACCAAAAGGTCGAGACAATTACAGATTTCTTCAAAAAAAATATATATATATATATATATATATATACATGATATAGGAAGCTGCCGAGGTCAAGGTTGGTCATCCTCATCTTGCGCAGGCTCGCGGCTCTCAGCTTCAGGACCAGCCTTAGGAGCAGGAGCGGCATCTGTTGCCTCAGTGGCTTCGTTCTCAGCGGCAGCCCGTTCCTTAGCTGCAACCTCGAATGCCACCCTGTCGAACTCCTCAACGTTAAAAGTTAGAGCGATCATCTGCATAAGTCTGACCGCGAAATCGCAACCAACGATATACGCATCGTACCGCTCCTCATCGTAAAGTGGAGAAGTCCGAAACTCCTGAACTGCGCGAGGACCCTCATCAGATATCATTTGAACGAGGGCCACTCGCTCCTCTTCCCAGTGGATGGAATCATCCTTCAACTGGTGAAGTTGCTGCTGGGCTTCCTTGAGCTCCTTCTGGGCCTCCTCGAGCTTCTTCTGGGTCTCCTCGAGCTTGGTCCGCGCATCCTTGAGCCATCCCTCAAGCTGGATCTTGTCCTGACGGAAGATCTCCTTCTCCTTCTCGCTCTTGGTATGGATTTCTTGAAGCTTTGCGAGTTGGAGGTCCACTGACTGAAAGCGCTCAGTCAGGGATTGGATCTTGACAAGGAGAATTTTCTTCTCTTCGTCCAGCTTAGAGATCTGAACCTCCAAGGCCTTCACCAAACGGTCCCTCCCTTGGACCTCGGCTTCCATAGTCTTCTTCTTCTTCTCCACATCCTCCACGCTGCGGCGGGCTGCTTCGACATCCCGCCTAACGCGGAGTGTGAGATCCAGGCTCTGAAGCAAATAAAGAAAAAGGATTAGATTGCTAGTCATCTAATAAAATCCTGAAGAGATTGGTAGAAAGGGAAAAGGCTGTTACCTGAACCAGTCTCACTCCAATATCAGTAGAGAGAGCCTCTGGGCTTGGCTCAGGCAAACTCCCGAAGGAGTTGGGGGGAATGTTATCAAACATAAACTTGCATACAGGATGCAAGTGCGGGGGGATAACAAAAACCCCCGACCCGGAAGGTTGGGCCACCACCATCTCACCAGAGCCCGTCTCGCGAGCACTCACGGCACCCATAGAGGGCGTCGCAGACTCGCGAGCACCAGTAGGCTCGCATCTCGTATCCTTAGGAGGGAGGCCCCCCTCCCTCCGATCACCTTTCGGTGAATTATCGGCGACTTCGATCACCGGCTGGCCGCGAGCACCTGGCGGTGGAGTCGCAGTAGCCGAAGGGGGCACGGCAGATAGAGGGGTTGCGATAACCGGAGGGGTTGTGGTCGTACGAGAAGTCGTAGCGACCCCACCCGAACCGATCCCTCACGATTGAGGACCGCGAGCAGACCCCTCTGTGGGAGTGGGCGCATTAGAAGGACCCCCCGCAGTCTTCTTTTGCCTCTTCGAGGCTGCGCCCTTCAGACGGGGAAGTGCCCCCAGTGCACCTCTTTTGTCTCCCACGTTCGCCATTTCGTCTTGAGAGATTAAACCTGCTGCACTGAGACAGTGAGGCTCTAGAGCAGCGTTGACGTGGCGTGCAGCCGCAGGGAGCTTGTAGACCTTGACAAGTTTCTCGTTGAGCCCTCCTTGCAGATTGGGCTTCACACCAATTGGGATTCCTACTAGCAAAATAGAAGGTTCGTTAAATCGTCAAAGTAGTAAAGTTATTGTTTCTGTCGGACAAATAAACGAGCACTTGACCCACCTTCGCCAAAATGGCGATTAACGTTATGGCCTTTGGGGTCAGAGCCCATTTCGGACTCCCAGTTTCCGGAGACATAGAACCACTTCTTTCTCCATCCCGGGCAGTTGGAAGAAGAGTTTCCCAAAATGAAGTTATTCCGGTGCCAGAAGCAGAGGTAGTACCAACCCTCGCTAGCTGGCGCCTTCTTCAGCTGGAATAACCTCAAAAATTCCTGAGCGGTTAACTCCTCGTTACCCGCCTGCTTCCAAAGGATGAAAGCACTCAGAAGAACCCGCCAGCCGTTAACTATAAGTTGGCCCGGGGCAATCTTGTAGAGACGGAGGAAGTTTCGAATAAAGGGGTGGAGGGGAAGATGTACGCCCACTTTGAAGAAGTATTCGTAAACAGCCACACACCCAGGTGGTGGTGCATCGGCTGTCTCCCCTCTCCCAGGCAATCTGAATAAAACAGAGTCTGGGACCCTATAAACCTCTCTAAGGTTAGAGAGTCTTTCCTTCGTCAAGATGGAAGAGTAACCGGAGGCGGAATATCTCCCAGCCGGTACCCTGGCGTTATTGGATTCGGAGGAGTCAGGGGTTTCATCTCCAAGAGGAACAATCTCTTCGTCAGAGAGTTCCGCCATTATAAAAGGGAGATGGGAGGAAGAAATGAATGAGGAAAAAGAAAGAAGGCTACCTCTGTAAAGAGGTTTTTTACTCTGGAATAGAGAAGGAAGAAGAAGAAGAAAACCTCGCAGCAATGGAATTCGAAAATGAAGGAATTTCTCTAAGTCCGGTATTTATACGCAATCATTCCGTTTGATTTGCTGGACACGCGGCAGCTTCTCATCCGGCGCACCATACGAACGGACGCTAGCATTAAATACGGAAACACGTGGCGCCCGACGCTTCATCTCTGGCGGCGGAAAAAGCTGCGCGAAAGCTGGCCATCATAAATGCGGAAGCACGTTAAGTGAATCATGCGAGATTGTCTCCCAGCTGTCAGCACTAGCAAACCCTTGGCATAGTTCCTCAAATACCAAGGGTTTGGGGGGCATCTGTTGTAGGCAAATATATTCTATCGAGAAGTGCAGGATCGCGGCCATAATGAATGCGAGCAGTCAAGCTCGGGCTCGTCAGAAGTGGTCGCATATCCCGTATGCGAGCAGCACGGCTCGTGCTCGTCAGAAGTGGTCGCATCTCCCGTATGCGAGCAGTCAAGCTCGTGCTCGCGAAGAGGGGTCGCATTCCCGTATGCGAGCAGCACGGCTCGTGCTCTTTAGAAGAGGTCGCATCTCCAGGATGCGAGCAGCTCTGCTCGGGCTCGTCAGAAGGGGTCGCACCTCACGAATGCGAGCATCCCTGACACAAGCAGCTCCCGACATCAGAATAGTCATGAGTCTTCGTTTTTGGTTTGGATGGTCTTCATACTTCCAGCACCCGGTTCCCGTCGAGCGGCTTGGTCAATCCCTCTGCGACACCAAGCAGACTTACACCCAGCACGGCGGTCTTCACCCTTTCGGCGTCTCCTTCCTTTTCGGTAGCTATGACTCCAACTACGAGCAATCAGCACTATTACTACTCCGATCGGCAGCCCGCATAGGTCGGTTTTTGGGCTTATCTTCTCTGGTGGTACCGAATCTCAGGGGATTGCTATCAAGAAACGTGATTACCGGAAGAAGTCATCGGGTTAGATCTTGCCTCTAAGAATAAGGATCTTGTCCCACGAAATCAGCGAGATTTCGGTATCGTACGCGACATCATCGGGATTTTGATATCTTACGTAACAAATTGGGTTGCTTCAGATCTATATAAAGGGGGTGACTCCATTAAGAGAAAGGTACGCACACAATATATTCAATCCCTGCCTTATTTTGCCTGGTGCCTCTTCTTTCCTTCTTTGGCCTGACTTAAGCATCGGAGGGCTAACAGCTGGACCCCAGCTACCCTTAGTTGCTATCTGTCTTCTTTCAGGTCTAGTGGTGGAAATTCCCTGCTGGAGTGAAGGAGAAAAACTGGAGGATCTCGTTACAAAATCTGACATTAACACCCACTCTGATGATAATCCTTGTCTAAATAGGCCGATCTACTTGTTAGGTAGGCTACAAGTATATGTTGAGTAAAATGGACGGTTCTATATTAATTCCAACGGTGTGTCCCACTAGATAAATGGAACTAATTAATTTTTGTTATAGGTGATCTTCATGATAACTAGGGCTTACCATTTCCATGGTGTTGATGTCCTACACAAGTGGCACGATTTTACGTTTCACAGTTACATGAGGTCCAAAGTATTATTTAACGTTAGTGTTTTTTTTTTTTTTTTTTTTTTTTTGCTTAAGTAAAAAGATGTAACAATTAATTGTACATGATTTTTATTATGAACCATATGGGCATTATTTTAATTGAAATGACTGGAATTATTCATAGATGATTCCCACTTGAAAGTGTTGATGACCCAAAGATATCCTACCATGAATGTGCAAGATCCACAAAAAAGGTCCCTAAGACCGTGGCCAAGTCCATCTCTTAAGTGTGTGGAGAGATATGTAGATGTTGCAACCTTTTGAACGTGTGAGCTCCACCAAAAAACCATTTTGATAGCTTTTATAATATTGTTATTATAATTTTTTAAAAATGACATCAACTACCCCTACAATAAGCTCTTATTTGAAAGTTTTACCAAACGTACTTATTTTAAATAAGAGCTTTTTTCTCTATAAAAAAAGTGATTTTACCAAACGATCTTACTGGAAATAAGAGCTTTTTCAATTAGAATTTATTGAATTAGCTCTTATTAAAAAAGCTCTTATTAGATTAGATTAGATTTGCCAAACACTCCCTTGGGGAAATGAGGAGGGAGGCTCGCTCTCACACCAATAAATTTCCCTGGAGATAAGGACCTCACCCACTGCTGAGATTTGTGCATACCAAGCATACACAAGCCATGGGTGTAGCAGACGAGGCTCCCAACAGTCGAGTTCAATAGTGAGGCTCCCAACTGCCGTACAGGTTGAATCTCAAATAAACATCATGGTAGGCCCTAGGAAGGTTTCAACGTGGGCGTCACTATCTCCACAGCTTTCTGTGGTGGGGTTCACTTGAGCTTTGGATCTGCCTCATTTTTTGGCTGATGCCTTAAAATGATCTCTCCAAATGGATAGACAGTATGGATACAACACATACATCATGGTGGGCCCCACAGAATGTGGTGACGTCACTTCATTAGCTAGACTCGCTACTGTCGTGTTCAGTAGCTAATCCGCGTCCGGATGTGAGGAGCCGAATAGGTCAGGCCTCACCCAAGACGGCGTTGTATGTATTATGTATCCACGCTGTCATTCAAATTTTCAGATCTTATGCCAAAAATTAAGAATATCTAATTATCAGGTGGACCATACCATAGGAAACAGTGGTGATTTACCATTAATAAGCCATAAAAGCTTTGGATCAAGCTGATCATATATGTTTTTTTCCTTTAGAAAGGTTTCAAATGTATGTAGTTTATCTACACCGTCCATCTGCTTTTACAGATCATTTAACGGTTGAAACCAAAATTTAAGCATATCCAAAACTCAGGTGGACCGTACCACAAGAAACAGTGGATATAATGATTTCCACAGTAGAAACCTTTCTAGGGCCCACAGCGATGTTTATTTGTCATCCAACCTGTTCACAAGATCACACAAATATTTATGAAGAGAAAAAACAAATATCAGCTTGATCCAAAACTTCCGCGGCCCTCAAGAATTTTTCAACGGTACAGGTTAAGTTCACATTGTTTCCTGTGGTGTGGTCTACTTAAGCTTTTTATATGCTTCAATTTTTGTCTAAAGCTATAAAATTACCTGTCAAAATGGATGAACAGAGCGGATGAAATACATAAATCACGGTGGACCCCACAGAGTTTACTCAGTACGCAATCCGCTTTCAGACACTGGACGTCATTGCTGCATGCTTGTTGGTCAAGATTGTTGGTCAAGATCAATGATGATCAATCCATTTGTCGTATAAACAAAATGGATCATCCGTTTTCAAGCCAATGACTAAGAATATCCACCATAGCATTTTGAGGGATGGTTAATTAAAGGTGGGTGACACATGATGGATGCTCTGGTTTAATTATCTGACCATCTGTAGTTTTATTAATATGGACTGTCCATTTCCATAATGTTGATTGAATGGTCAGGATCATCTAACCATTAAGATTTAGAAATGTTAGATCAACATCTCTAATACATAATCACTATTAACTAAAACAAAATTCGGGTCTTCATTTATGGCTAGACTGCTCAGTGGTAGATGCTCTATGTTGAGACAGTAAGAGCTGTTTGCTTTCAATATACTTGTAATTATGGATTGGCAACTCCCAGGCTTGGGTACACAATAGAGGCAGGAAAACATTTTGGGCCCAAAACTACCATCGTGATGTATATGTCATATCCATGCCGTCCATCTATTCCGCTAGCTCATTTTAGGGCAAGAGCCAAAATTGAGGCAGATCCAAAGCTCAACTGAACGATACCACACTCAATAGTGGAAAATGGACGCCTACCATTAATAACTTTTTGGGGGACTATAGAAGTTTTGGATCAGGCTAATATTTGTGTGTAACCTTTATCCATGTCAGTACAACCTTATGAAGAGGTTGGATGGTAAATAAGGAAAGTTTTAGCTTTCAACGGTTGAGTTTCGTTTGGAACAGTGTTTCATGTGATGGGGTCCACTCAAACTTTGGATCTGCCTCAATTTTTTTTTTTTTTGGATCATGTCCTAAAATGTGCTGGCGGAACAGATGGATGGCATGGATATGATATACTCATCATAGTGGGCCCCACGGTTTTTATTAGTATAGATATGAGTAGATTTTGGTGGCAACAATTTCTCCCTAGATCAAATAATGATAAGAAATAATGATGGTCCATTTACAGGTATTTACAGTATAATTGAAAGTAAAAAAAAAAAAAAAAGAAGACGGCCATGATTAAAAGTTAGCATTCAATGATTAACCTGAAACAAAAGTGCACTTAGGGACACCCACATCTTTGGGACAGTGGTAGACTGAGTGAAGGTCCTGCATCTATTCCGGGGGGGGGGGGGGGGGGGGGGTACTGAAAAAAAAAAAAAGGTGCACTTAGGGGCAAATCAAGCTACCTGTAAATGAAATACAGTAAATCATTCACAGAATCTGTGTTGAAAAATGCATGGAAATCATCAAAGAAGCTTACTCTTTTGAAACTTTACATACCTTGAGACATATTCCAGCCGCCAATTCGATTTCCATCCAAACGCAGGATTCTCAATTTCTCTAGTGAAGTAAAATGTCTTGCCGTGGGAAACGAACTTCCCAGCGTAGCTTCTCTTTTATTAGAGATGTCTATTGTTCTTACTCGACGTAAAGGATCGCATTTAATCCCAGCCCATCTGCAGCAATCCATGTCTTCAGATCTGAACTTGCCAAACGTAGCATTACCCCACACTACGTGAAAAAGGCCAATTTGCGACGGATTTTGCGACGGACATTGATCGTCGCAAAAATTGCTTGATGTAACGACGAATCTTGTCCGTCGTATTTGAAAATATTCCGTCGCTTTTGCGAAATTAAGGCGGGATTTCGTCGCGGGATTTACCGACGAACTTAGCCCGTCGCTATTTAACGACGGATTTGATTCGTCGCTAATCCCAGCCCGAAAAAATCCTCCAATTAAGGTCCGTCGGAAAATAAAATTTAAGAAAAATGAGATACTGAAAAAAACTGATATTTTTTAAAAATTAAAAATTTGATATTTAAAATAACAGATTTAGTAATTTGAAAGAAAAAGTTAAGAGATTTTAAAAACAAAATTGAGAAATTTGAATAAAATTAATATGTTTGAAATTTCTTTTCAAATTTTCACAAAATTAAACATTTCGAAAAAGAAAATTGTGAACTTAAAAAAAAAATTGTGATTTTCAAACGAAAAAAGTTGAGAGGTTTGAAAATAAATTAACAATTTTTTAGTAAAATTGAGATTTAGAAAAATAACAAGATTCAAAAAATTGTGATTTTAAAAAAAAAAAATGGCCATTTGAAAAAAGTTGAGAAGTTCGAATAAAATTGATAAGTTTGTAAAAAAATTGAAATTTTTATAAAGAAATTAAGATTTTGTATTTCGAAAAAATTAAGAAGTTTGATTAAAAAAATGATATTTTGAAAAGAAATAAAAGTTGAAATATTTGATTAAAAAAAAGAGAGAGATTTTATCAGTTTTGAAAAAAAAAGTTGGAAAAAATTGTGGTTTAAATAAAAGCAAGAAATTTGAAATGAGTGGGCCAAATTTATTGGTGGACATTTATTGGATAGTTGAAAATGAAAAATTACACTCATTCAGTTAACTGGTTATCAGATTGGTTTATGCATACATACATGTTCATTGGTGCAAAAAATGAAGGCCCTAATATAATTATGTTAATTAATTGCAAGGAAAATTTATAATGATGAGATTGATCAAATTCTATGATCAAGTCATCCTAAACTTGATCTGAATGGTCAGATATGTTTAGAATTAAGGTGGTAATTATTATTGAAAACAAAATTAAGCCCGAATCATATCCGTATAAAAGACTCTTTAAATGTGCACAATCAGTTTGTCTAGAGCTAGACAAATTTTGGACAATCTGATTGGTCCAAATTGAAAAGTAAATGACTTTAGATGTTTAGATTAAATTTCACTCAAATCTAATGGTTAGGTTACAAGATATGGCCCATCATTGATCAATTTTATCTATTTAGTATCTTTCTCATCTTAAACTTGATCAGGGCAAGTGACCAGTCAAATCAAAGTACTGATGAATATAATAGAGTGAATGGATTAGATTTCCAAATTAGGCCAAATTTTTAGGTCCAAATTGCGCTGCAACTTGTTGACCTCGTGAAAACCTAATAAATGTATAGTCATTGGACCCCGAACTCTAATCTAGCCATTGAGAATTTGATCTTTCTAATATTTGCTATTGCATCCTAAAATGATATAAAAGAACAGATGGATGGATTAGATATACATAAAATATATCAACTCGGGGTCATACCGTTGGGATAACGTATGCGGATTGGTTAGTGACCCTGCCACCAGTTAATGCCAAGTGATCGGTGCTCTGTGGGCCCCACCATGATGAATGTGTTTCATCCACTCTATCCATACATTTTCGTAGATCATTTTATGGTATGGGCCCAAATTTGAGGTCGATCCAAATCTCAAAGTGGACCACATCACAAGAAACAATTTTAATTGAACTACCCACTGTTAAAAACTTATTGAGGGCCACGGAAGTTTTGGAACAAGCTGATATTTGTTTTTTACCTACATCCAGGTCTGTATGACCTAATTAAGAGGTTGGATGTCAAATAATTAATATAGTGGGCCCTACGAGGTTTTTAATGGTGGACATTCAATCAATACTATTTTCCTGTGGTGTGGTCCACCTGAGATTTAGATTTGACTCATTTATTGGATCAAGCACTAAAACAATCTTCAGAAATGGCTAGACAGCGTGGATAAAACACATACGTCATGGAGGGGCCCACAAAGCACCGGCCAGTGGCCCCATAGCCAAGGGGTGCGAATTAGGTGTTACCCTAGGAACAGCTTAGTGGGTGTTACCCTAACCGTGTGGGGCCCATCTTGTTGTAGTTTTTATATATCAACACCGCCTATCTCTTTTTTCATATCATTTTAGGATGTGATCCAAAATCCTAAGAAGATCCAAATCTTAGGTGGACCATATCACTAGAAACAGTGATGTATAACCATTAAAAACGTTTTGTGGGCCACAAAAGTTTTAGATCAATCTGATCTTTATATTTTCCCTTCATCAAGACTTTATTGACATTATGAAGAGCTTGGATTGCAAATAAACATTACAAAAACCTTACGATGGGCTCTTTGGAATTTTTAATGGTGGGGCACTCAATCACACTATTTCTAGTGTTTTGGTCCACTTGAAATTTGGATCTACATAATTTTTGGAAAGCCATCCTAAAATGGGCTGTAGAAACAGATTGACGGCATGGATATACAAAATATCATCCATGTGGGCCATACGGTGGGGGTAACACCCACTCAGCTGTTCCCGGGTAACACCGTATTCACGCCCCCGGCCGCCCAGGAAGCAGATTGCGTAATGGGTAACTCCGCACATGCGGAGTAAACTTTGTGGGGCCCATAATGATTTACGTTATTTTATCTACTCCGTCCATCCATCTTGACAGAAAACTATAGGTATGGTGCAAAAAAATGAAGCATATCAAAATCTAAAGTGGACCACACCACAAGAAATGTGTGAACTGAATGTCTACCATTGAAAAATTCTTGGAGGACACAGAAGTTTTGGATCAAGCTGATATTTGTGTTTTCCCTTCATCCATATCCATGTGATCTTATGAACAGGTTGGATGACAAATAAACATCACTGTAGGGCCTGGGAAGGTTTCAACGGTGGAAATCATTATTCCCACTGTTTCCCATGGCATGGTCCACTTGAGATTTGGATATGCTTAAATTTCGGGCTCAACCACTAAAATGAGCTGGAAAAACATATCGACGGAATAGATAAAGCACATGCATTCTAGGTGGGCCCAACTGATTTTACTCCGCACGATAAGAGCGTGCGGAGTTACTCCACATGCAATCCGATTTTACTCCGCACGGACTGTAAAAAAATCCCCAAAAACCTCTTCCCTCTACCGTCTCCCGCCATTCCTCCCTCTCTCTCTCTCTCTCTCTCTCTCTCTCTCTCCCCAAAAATCCACTACTCCCATCCCGCCGTCGCGGCCATTGCAACTTCCAAGCTTCCACGCCTCCCATCCCCGCTCCCGTGGTTTTTTTCAGCTTCCAAGCTCAACGGCCGTTACCTGGTATGAAATCTCTCTCTCTCTCTCTCTCTCTCTCTCTCTCTCTCTCTCTCTCTCTCCAACATTGATTGTTGAAACCCTAATCAGGGTTTTGCAATCCCTAATCAGGGTTTACAATCCTATTGGTTGATCCCTAATCAGGGTTTTGCAATTCCTAATTGGTCATGGTTGATCCCTAATCAGGGTTTTTCCAAAAAAAATTCTGAATAGGTGCCGCCTGATCAGTTCAAATCCAGGACCTGCCCAGCCCATTCCGAGGCATAAGACCAGCCCGTTCACTTTAGATTGTGCCAGCATAGGCATGAAATCCAATCCATCCAATGGTAGGGTATCACTCTGTAGATGCTAGGGAACATGAATCAGACAGGTTCACTTTCGGTGGCTACCAAACAGGCCCGTGTGGTTGTTTTTGTTGTTGTTTATGAGAAATGATTCAGTGCTTTCTGAGGAATCGTGATCCTAGTTGCATTGAGGCACTTGGATAGTCCAATAGGTTGATCTAGACTGTCCATTAGTCCTTATACATATTTCATAGGCTATTTTGAAAACAACTCACAAAGATTGGATGATTCAATGGCCTATAAGCTGACCTCGTTTTCTAAGCCATTCATATTTGGTAGATATGGATGGGATGGTTAGGATTGCCCGATACAAGTGATTCATTAGTATCTTATATCCATGATGGGCTTCAACAAAGAGACTACCACAAAATTTTACATAAATGATCTTGACAGTTCATTTGATAGGCTATTGATCGAGACACTCAACCAATCGTGTGATTTTTACATGGCATGCCATGGAATGTGCGCTCGCTCTAATGGAAAGTCCATATCAACGAACTGGATTGCCCATTTCCTTGAAGCAGCTGAGAGCAACATTTGAGGGGTTTGTGGGAGTACCAAATCGTTGCCAATTATATATTTTATATTCCTATGGCAGCAACTGTAACAATACATCCTTGAATTAACAGCTGTTATTTTTGTCATTCTTAGATCTCTGTAAGGAAACCAGCTGTCTGGGCCAATTCCACCTGTGATCGGTCTGATGCAGGCACTTGCCGTGCTGTAAGCACTGTAAATTTACTATTCTTGGAACTTAAAAGTTAGTGAATCAAAGAGTAACATCTTTGGGGTCTGGCCCATATCCCCCTTTAAGATGGAGCATGAATGTTAGAATTCCGAGGTCGGTGGTGTACACTGTAATGTTTCCTTTTGCCATCAAACCTGTCACTCAGACCTGGACGAGGGGAAGAGCCCACAAATGAGGCAGATTCAACACTCAAGTGGATCCCACCATAGAAATAACGTGTGATTAAACTCCCACTCTTGCAATTTCCTGTCTGGCCTATTGTGATGTTTATTTACCATCCAACTTGTTAATAAGGTCATGCTGACTTTGAAGAAGGGACAACACAAATACAATCGTGATCCAAAACCCTTGTGGACCTCACCACTGTAAACAATGGTGATTGAACTCTCACCATTGAAACTTACTGTGGGCCCACTGTGATGGTTACTTGCCATCTAACCTGTCCAAAAGGTCCATCAGACCTGGAGGTGGGAAGGCCGCAAAAATGGGGCAGATCTAAAGCTTAAGTGGGCCCCACTTCAATAAACGGTGATTATTGAATGCCCACAGTTGAAACCGTTTTTAGGCCCATCGTGATGTTTATTTACCATCTGACTTGCTGATGAGGGTCATTATTTACCATCTGACCTGCTGATGAGGTCATGCAGCCCTGGACATGGGCCAGACCCCAAAGATGAGGCAATATGACAAATCTTCACTATCTGTAAGGAAATGTTATTTTGTTATTTACCTGTGTGGAAGTTGGGAAAAAGAGTTAAGTTGACGGTGGCGAATCGGTGCATGTGCAGGGAGCTGAATGATAATCAGTTGTCTGGGCATATTCCCCCTGAACTTGGGAGGCTTGCAGACTTGTTTGACCTGTACGACTTGTTTTGAGCTTCCTATAGTTGTTTTACCTTGGCTCAATTGTGTTTGTCTCATTTATCTACTCTCAGGGACTGTTAAAATCTGTTATCCAGGTAACTAAGTGATGCAACTCTTTTGCAGGAATGTTGCTAACAACAATCTTGAAGGGCCAATCCCTGAAAATTTAAGCTCATGCGTGAATCTTAATAACCTGTAAGCAGTTAATTTTTCTCCAGTTGCTTGGTTTTATGGTTAATTTATGTACTGCAAATCATCATTTTAACATGGGTTTGGTTGCAGCAATGTGTATGGGAATAGACTGAATGGAACCATTCCACGTGCATTCCAAAAGCTTGAGAGCATGACAAACTTGTGAGTCCGATCCTGTCTCATTGGAATTTACCTTTTTCATTATATTTTCTTGTGTTTTCGATGTTGCTAAAAATGTGTGCATTTGTGTGCATGCTTGCGTTTTCAATGTAGCAAAAAATAGCTTCATTGCATTTCTTGATTCAGCGATTGTGCTGCCGACTATTGGATTTTTGCTAGTTCCAATTGCTTGGAAAGATCTCATGGTGTTTTCAATTGCCTCTGACAGGAATCTATCATCAAACAGCCTCGAGGGTCCCATCCCTATTGAGCTGTATTCTTCAGGGATGTTTCAAACAACAAGATTAGTGGTTCTATTCCGGCTTCCATTGGTGACTTGGAACATCTTCTGAAACTGTGAGTTCAGTTATTGGCCACTTTTCTTCTTCACTTCCTTTCATTGACATTCTTGTTTTCTTTCAGAAATTTGAGCAACAATCATCTAGTTGGACCCATCCCAGCCGAATTCGGAAACCTAAGAAGCATTATGGACCTGTAAGAAAAATCTCTCTCCAGAATATGATGCTGATGGTGCTAATAAATATTGATCCATGATCTCTCGAACGCTGCCAACAATGTTTCTTTTGCGATTGTGCATTGTAGGGACCTCTCAAACAATCGCCTCTCGGGTCCAATTCCTCAGGAACTTAGTCAGCTGCAAAGTTTGTTCTCACTGTGAGTTCTCCATATTTTTCACATCCAATTTATACATCTGGTAGTGGTAGAAAATTAAAATATTCTGCTATTTACGGATTTCGACAGATTTTTTTTTACCACATGGAGATAATCCTTTTGCTTGATAAGCTGATTTTTTACCCAACTAGCAGACTACAAATTTAACTTGAGTAGTCCATCAGACTACAAGATGGGCCACTTTTCTAGGTTAAGGATACTAAATGAAAGAAGATCACAGAAAGTGGGGTGGCCATCTGCTAAAGCAATGGACAATCAATTGAGTGTGCCCCTCACTTGGGATTAACCACAACAACCATAGCAACAACAGCAACAGGAAAGAGGAAAAGAGAAGGAAAGAAAGCAAGTCATGAAGAAGGTTTGTGGGTGCGATGGCATCTAAATGCAAACCAACCACTTTGATATGCTCCTTACCTTTATCAACTCTCCTCCCACATGTCTAAGAAAAGGAACGATTTTGTGGGAATCATTTAAAAATATTGAAAAGAAAAATAAAAAGAATGGTCAGATGGACCACTAAGTTAGCGTGAGTGGAGTGGGTATGGGTCCACGTGTAACTTGTATATGACATCTAAGGCGCCAATAAGATTGGTCCCCTTTATAGATTATTGGGTGCGAAAAATCAGTCTGATCCACCCACTAGATGGGTCACACATGTGCATTGAGTCAACCCATTGATTTTCCACACGTTTAATCGAGACTATGGACGTTTCGGGTTGATTTCCACAGACATGGGAAGTTCCCATGAGAAAGCCACTCCGTCCATCAGTTTCTAAAGCTCACATTAGGATAGGAGTCCAAAAATCAGGCAGACCCAAAACTCGGGTGTTGTCTACAACTGAATGCTCACAATTGGAAACTTTATGGGGGACACATAAGTTTTGGATCAGGATGATATTTATTCGTTCAAATTATCCAAACATTTCTAACCTTATGAATGGTTTGGATGGCATATAAATATCCCGATTGGCTCTAGGAAGGTTTCAAAGGCAAACGTTTCCATTCTCACCCTTTCCTGTAGTGTGGCCCACCTGGGTTTTAGATTTACCTGATTTTTGGAATCCTGTCATATTGTGAGCTTTCGAAAATGATAGACGGAATGGATTTATCACAGGAAAATCTCTGAGCCCCACATAGCTTCAAACCACAGAACTTCATGTGGGTGGGGGACACGAGCAACTCGAGTTCGATTTCCATGGTCAGTGATCTGAATTGGGGTCAATGTCTTCAACGACTAGGATGTTGTATACACGTGGTACATTGGTTGTAAGTGGTCCATCAACATTAGTACACTGAAAAAAAAAACAGCTTGTAGCCATACTTTTTTTTTCTTGAAAATATTTTTTCTACTACTAAATAGTAAGTACTGATTTGTTCACAAATTACATATCACATATGACAAATCACAAGGTTTAAAGTTTCCCATTTCATAAATTACATATCACAAATGACAAATCACAAGGTTTAAAGTTTCCCATTCCATAAATTACATGTCACAAATGACAAATCACAAGGTTTAGCCACAAGTAAATCTCCAATGAACCACACCACAAGAATGACATTATAATGGCATTAAACATCACTATGGACTCCAAGGAGATTTCAATGGTAGGAATTTCTCTACCGCCTTTTCCTTTAGTGCGGCTCATTTTAGTCTTGGATCCAGATCATTTTAGGAGTTTTGTATTCTATAGGAGGAAGAGCTGAAGACAAAGTATGGAGGACTTCGACCCAAGTTTCCTCCAATCCAAGTAACTATCGTTTCTCTTGCTTGTAGATTGGTTTCAGTGATGCTGACTACATTTATATGCTTATCAGTTTTGGATTTCTATTTTTATTTTCAGATCAGTCCACGCTCTTACTTCGACTCTGCTGACTAAAAATTTCTCTGCTTGCTGGATTTGTTTGTGAATCCTCTATCCAAAGAGGATCAAATGGAATTGCCTCCAGGTTTCCGATTTCATCCCAGTACTGAAGCTTCATCATGCATATATAATAGTTATCAAGCTTGTCACCTAGCATTTCTTATGAGTAGGTGGTGCTTCATTGTCTTTTGTTGTTGTTTTTCCTTTTTTGTTCTTACATTATAATACTGATACTCTTTATGTTTTATATTCTGGATTTTGCAGGTGGGCCAGTTGATGGATTTACTAACGTATGAGGTGGAAGTAGCTATAAAGGAAAGATTAGAAATGAAGGCTAGCTTCACGTATGGTCAAGAGATTGGTTTCAATATTGGGGACAAAATAAAGCCTAGTTGCTCATTCTATGGAGAATGGTTCACTTCAATGTGTAGATTTGTAACAAATATTAATATTATTTTTCACTAGAAATCTAAGGACTTTAAGTTTCATATATGATATAATTATGATTTGTTAGGTTTTAATTTTTAATTTTTTTTTTGTTTTAAATAATTTGGATGACTATCAGGTGCAATAGATTCAAAAATAAATTCAAACGTAATAGGTGTGCGTTTAGAAAATTTAGCGACGGACCAAACCCGTCGCTAAAATTCCTAAATAAATGCAATCACGCTGTCGCCCATAAATTTAACGACGGACCGATATCCGTCGCAACAATTTTGTACGACGGACCAATATCCGTCGCTAAATTCGTCGCTTTACTTAATTTAGCGACGGGCGTAATTCGTCGTTTAAATGCGACGGACATAATTCGTCGTTTAAAATTTGCCACGTAGTAAACTGCGACGGCCCATGCGACGGACCAAGTTCGTCGCTAATATCGATTTGCGACGGACTTGGTTCGTCGCAAAAATGCGATTTCGGCATAGTGCCAAGAGAGTCCATGCCCGTTTGGGTAGTTTATGGAATCCCAGATTTCAATCAAAGCGCTCCGTTCTTGCTCTAAACACCCTTCACTAAGCCATAGCTCACTACAATCATGCACCGCAATCCACCATACCAAAACCCAAGTGTATAGAATCCTTGATCTCCCCAACCTCATGTCTGAAATGTTGGAGAGCCTTCAAATGTAGTGCATGGTTTGTGTGCTCAGACAGGTCGTGCGACCGGTCTGGCTGCGTCGCCCAAATGCACAGAGGCTCTGGATAGAATTTTTGTGTTGCCCTTGACTGGTCAACAGGGGGCTCCGACTGGTCGGGTGACCGGTTGGTGGTGAGGCAAAGTTGATGTGATTCTTCCCTAGACTGTTTGTGCGTTGGGCGACCAATTAGGTGACCGGTCGAGTGCGTACGTGTTTTCTTGCACAACCATGTAGTAGTGCGTAAGATGTTGCTATTTTTTGTTTTGTTGCCTATATAAACGGGTTGCAATCGAGGTTATCACAAATTTTAAGGAGTCCAAGATTTCCTAATCGTATTGAGAAGAAGAGAGAGTGATTTGTTAGAGAGAGAGCTTGGGTTTTCTCCGTTTTCCTTGCTTGTGGGCTGTCAATCTCTGTAATCATATGTTTATCATAGTGGATCGCTTTATGCCGTGGTTTTTTTACCCGTTGAGGGGTTTTTCCATGTAAAATCGGATTCTCTTGTGGTTGAATGCTTGTGTGGATTGATTACATTGTGTTTCTCGTTTGATCTCGCATTACTTTGTGCGTTCGGCCTTCGCTTCCGCTTTCGATTTTTCCAACAAGTGGTATCAGAGCTATCGTTGGGGTGAAGTAGAATTCAGATATGAGACGAGGAGATGGGATCAAGCACAAGGTTCGAGGTAGAGAAGTTCTCCAGCAAAAATAACTTTGAACTATGGAAGGTGAAAGTTAAATCCGTCCTAGTTCAGCAAGGGCTTGATGAAGCTTTTGGAAAGTGACTCAAGGCTATGAAAGATAATGAGTGGACGAGGCTCGATAAGAAGGCTAGAACCTCGATCGTGTTAAGCCTTACAGATGATATCCTCTATCATGTCACGAAGGAGAAACTGCGGCTGAAACGATGGTGAAGCTAGAGAATGTTTATGCCAAGAAATCTCTAGAGAATCGCATGTACCTGTTGATGCAATTGTTCACCTTGAGGATGGCTGAGGGGACGAATGTGGAGGACCACTTGAGCACGTTCAATAGGCTGGTTTACAAGTTGGTGAAGATTGATGAACCGATGAAAGATGAATATCAAGCATGCATCTTGTTAAATTCTCTTCCAGATTCATATGGGTCATTCAAGGACTCTGTGTGCGCAGAGAGGGAAACCATAAAAGTCGAGACCGTTATATCAGCCCTCCAGTCGAAGGCTATGAGAAAGAAAAGAGGTGACGTGGCTTCCCGTTATTCTTCAGAGGTACTGGTTATAAGGGGAAGAAGTTCTGAGCATGGAGGATATTCAAAATCGGGATCTAAGGCCAAGGGCAAAGGGAAGGCTAAGGTGAAGTGCTGGAATTGTGGTCAGGAGGGCCACATGAGAGGAGATTGTCAGAATCCCAGGTTGAAGCAAGAGAAGTATGAAAATTCTTCTAGAAAGGGAGCCAATACCGTAGAGGACGGTGGAGATCTATGTGAAGTTCTGACTCTATTTGGCAACGGATCTCATGGTAAAGAATGGATCCTAGATGCAGGGGCTTCATGTCACGTTTGTCCTGACCAGAGTTCATTTACGACATACAAGGAGTATGGTGGTGAATCGATGTTTGTGGGCAATGGCTATGTCATAAGGTGGTGGGTATTGGTACGTTGTACATCAGGATATTCGATGGGATCGAACGAGTCCTAGAAGATGTGAAGCATGTCCCCAAGATGAAGATGAATGTGATTTCTCTTGGTGCACTCGAGGCGAAAGGGTGCATGTTCATCAGCCATGATCGTTGTTGTGAAGTGTTTAAGGGGGCACTCGTGTGTATGAAGGCATGGAGGTGTGGCCATCTTTACAAGTTGATTGGGAGCACAATTCACGGTGGAGCTGCGGGATCGGCAGCGATATCCACGGTTGCTCGCATGTGGCAAGTACTCAATGGCCACATGAGAAGAGCGGAAAAGGGCATGAATGTGCAAGGTTAGACTCGATGGTGGGACGAGAAGCAGTGGAGCTATGATTGAAGATGAGATGACATTGTGGGGATGGTGTTAATTCGACGTTTGAAGCATCGGTGGAAATTGTTGGAGAGCCTTCAAATGTTATGCACAGGTTGGGTGCTCAGACCGGTCATGCAACCGGTCTGGCTGCGTGGCCCAGATGCACAGAGGCTCTAGACATATTTTATGTGTTGCCCTCGACCTGTCGGCCGACCGGTCGACAGGGGGCTCCGACCGGTCGGTGGTGAGGCAAAGTTGGTGTGATTCTTCCCTGGATTGTTTTGTGCGTTGGGCAACCGGTCGAGTGCGGACGCATTTTCTTGTGCAACCACGCGGTAGTGCGTAAGATGTTGCTATTTTCGGTTTTGTTGACTATATAAACGGGTTGTAATCAAGGTTCGCACAAATTCTAAGGAGTCCAAGGTTTTCTAACTGTATTGGGAAGAGGGAAGAGTGATTTGTGAGAGAGAGGGCTTGGGTTTTCTCTGTTTTCCTTGCTTGTGGGATGTCAATCTCTGTAATCTTTTGTTTATCATAGTGGATCGCTTTGTGCTGTGGTTTTTTACCCATTGAGGGGTTTTTCCACATAAGATCGAATTGTCTCTTGTGGTTGAATGCTTGTGTGGATTGATTACATTGTGTTTCTCGTTTGATCTCGTATTACTCTACGCGTTCGGCTTCCACTTCCGCTACCGGTTTTTCGAACACGAAATAACATCCAAAACTTTTGAGGGTGCAGCATATTCATACACCTGCAGCTCATGACTCTCTTCTTCTTCTTCTTCCACTAATATGCGTAGAGGAGACAGAAGAGTTGTCTCAGTCCACGCATCAGGATCTCCTTTTTCTTTGTTATGTGAATGTGGAATCACTTTAGACGGGACACAGATTTCGTAGGAAAGCCTTTCGCACTAAGTTCCTATGGGGCCCGCATTGATGTTTATGAGAAATCCATTTCGTCCATCCATTTTATGAGATCATTTTAGGATGACCCACAAAAAATGAGCTGGATACAAGACTCAAGTAGGCCATATGAGAGGGAAAACTGGAAAAAGAAATGCCTACTGTTGAAACCTTCCTGAGCTCCACCTTCATGTTTATATCACATCCAAACTATTTAAAACGTCATTCTCACTAAGATGAACTTAAAGGACAAAAAATTTAGCCTAATAGAAAACTTTTGTAGCCATACGAATCTTTCAATCGCGGTTGTCCAATCCCACTGTTTCCTCTTGTATGGTTTACTTGAGTCTTGGATATGTTCATTTTTTTATGGATCATCCTAAAATGAGCTCGTAAAATAGATGGATGGGTGGATTTCTCACAAACATCACAATAGACCCTACTTAGGTTCCTTTAGCAGGAACTTCCTGTCAATTGTGAAACGCTTTCCAAAAAACCCGCGTCGGTTTAGACCCGTCGGCATCACCAACCCAGATTCCCTGCTAAGCCCTTCCCAGGAAGTTTTCATGCTAGGAAGCTAGGTGGGGCCCACCATGATGTTTGTGACATATCCACTTCGTCCATCCAATTTGCCAGATTATTTTAGTACACGAGATAAAAAAAAAATCGAGTGGATCCAAAACACAATGAAGCCATTCGTAGAGGGAAAACTAGGGAAAGAAATGCCTACCATTGAAATCAAGTGGATCCAAAACACAGTGAAGCCATCCAAATTGTTTATAAGGTCATTCTCATTGGGATGAACTGAAAACACACAAAAAATTAGCCTGATACAAAACTTTTGTGGCCATGCCAATATTTCAATGGTGGTCATTCAATCCCCATTGTTTCCTCCTATGTGGCCCACTTTAGTTTTAAATTGGACTAATTTTGATTGCATGTTCTAAAAATGATCTCACAAAACGGATGAACAGGGTGGATTTCTCACATACATTACGGTGGGCCCCACCTAGCTTCCAAGCGCAGGAACTTGCTGACAAAATCATCCGTGTCCCTTTCTTGGTAAATAATTAAATGCAGCTTGTTGGCAGAATGATTCTTGAGAAGAGAGATAATTATGTCAGCGAACTCTGTGGCCCCACCATAGCCGCACCATCATGTATGTAGCTTCGCTCATTTCCAAAGTGAAATTCATCTTTAAATCAAACAGCATGTACTGTTGTCGTGACCCCTTGCCGTAGAAAATTGGATTGTCTACTGAGTTGCTCAGTATGCTTTTATCGTATTGAGTAAACTTTGTTGGGCCCACTGTGAATGTATATGGTTTATCTACTCTATCCATATATTTTTCCAACTCATTTTAGGGGGTTAGGTCCAACATTAAAGCATATCCAAAGCTCAAATGGACTATACCACAATAAACAGTGGGAATAATGATTTCCAGCATTGAAACCTTCCTAGGGCCCACAGTGATGTTCATTCGTCATCCAACCCGTTCATAAGATCAAACAAACATGGATGAAAGGAAAAAAAAAACAAATATCAGCTTGATCCAAAAGTCACCTCTCAACCCAAATGTTTATGGGTTCCATCCAACACAGGAGTTTAAATAAGGTTTCTCCCAACCGAGGTGTTTAATGGTTCCACCCAATCAAGGAGTTTGACAAGGTTCCTCCCAACTTATTAAGGTGTTAATGGTTCCACCCAACTAAAGAGTTTGACGAGGTTCCTCCCAACTTATTACGGTGTTTAATGGTTCCACTCAACCAATGAGTTTAACAAAGTTCCTCCCAATCTATACAACATACGTATACTCCCGTCGGAGGCTCCACACGGAGACTTGGTTCAGCCCTCTCACAAGGGCCTAGGTCTTACAACCAAACCTATCGAGTTTGACAATTCAAACTCTCATACTCAATCCTCCACGAGGAAAAAGCATGTTGAACTCTACAATTGAGAACCTTACTTATCAGATTTTAGCCCTATTGATGCGCCAGTTCGAGTTGCTTGATCTCCGCTCTCCCGTGTTTCAATCAGCTACCCTTTGCTCCCCCGATCATTAATGCCGACGCGTCGTCAATGTTTCAGCTCTAAGATCAACTACCTTGTATATCATGCTTCATTGGAGATGCCCAAGGTGTTAGGAGGTAGGTTTAAAATCTCTACAACTAATGAAAAGTGGTTTCCTAGAGAATTTATCCTACAAGTATCTCTCTATAAAGTTTAGACAACGATTTAACTATCAAGTTTAAAGTCTAAATTCTAGAGATGAAAAGGGACAAGTTCATCTTATAAATGAGCTTTGAATGCTCAATTCTTGTGATTAGTCACAAAGAAGATGACTTGTATGGGTTATGATTAGAGCATAAAGGTGTTATCAATGATGATGGCTTCTAAATCATTAAAATCTCTCTCTTATGCCTAAGAATTGTCTCTCCCGCTTTTATAGATAAAGCTACAACGGTCATAAAATCCCGCTTCGATGGATCGAGATACTCTTCGATTTGTCAAAGGTATCTTTGATGGATCGAAGATCCTACTCCAATTGATCGAGAGACTATCCAAAGAGTTTATGTAGTTGCTAGACATCAGTTCGATTGATCGAAACAATCTCTGATGGATCGAAGTGATTTGTTCGATTGATTGAAGAATTGTCCAGAGAGTTCAGCAATATTGCTGGACATATGTTCAATTGATCGAACTACTTCTCCAATGGATCGAAGTCTTATCGAAATTGAACTCCGATTAATCAAAGTCTACTAAAAAATCGTTGTCTGGGCTAGTTCATTTACAGCGAATTACACATCTTTTATTAGCATAACTTATCATGTTTTTCCAAACGTTTTAAGGCTAATGATTATAACTAAAAGTTTTCCAAGTTGATCCAAGTCATCTAGAGGTTATGGTTGTTTTGGTTCTAAGGATTAGGGTCACCAAGGCATTTCATTTACCTGTTTCTTCCTCCTGAATAATGCTCGTCCACTTGAATCTTCAGTCTTCAGCTTACCAATGTTCAACTGACATTACACAACATGGATGCACGTGATTGACAAATAAGGTACACTAATATGCCACAGAAAAGTGCACTAATAGTGTTTACTTAGTACGAACTGAGGCTCAACAGTGACCCCTCCAGTACAAAGTATTGGTGGGTACTATGGCCCACCATGATGTAGGTGTTTTATCCACTCTGTCCATCCAATTTACCAGCTCATTTTAAGGCTTTAGCCCAAAAATGAGGCAAATTTAAATATCATATGGACCACACCATAGGAAACAATCGTGATTGAATGCCCACCATTAAAAACTACCTGCCCACTGTAATGTTTGTTTGCCATCCAACCTGTTGATTAGGTCACATGACCTGGATGAAGTGATAACACAAATATATATTAGCTTCATCCAAAACTTTTATGACCCCCATGAAGTTTTTAATGGTGGGCATTCCATCACCACTGTTTCGTGTGGTCTGGTCCACCTGAGATTTAAGTCTACCTCATTTTAGGGCACAGGCCCAAAATGGATGGATAGTAAGGATCATACATCACAACGGAGCCTAGGAGCTTTTCCAGCACTAACAAGACCCACTTGGGTACTTCAGGGGTCACCACTGAATCTGAATCCGAATCTGCAAATGTTTCAACCTTCAACATTATTGACAAATCGACGTGCGAGGGAGCACGTGATGTTTTAGTGAAATCCAGTCCATCCATCATTTTTTTACTCCCCTTATTTCTTCTCCATGCGCCTCACAACTGGAATTGTTGGGATGGGGATGATAACCAGTGAAATACTGAACCAATGTATTTTTTATGCCATCTAATCTCTTCAGAACAACATCCAACCGGGATGAATGGACATGTTTTAGGAATGATTTTACCTAGTGTTAAGCACTGAGTTTTGGAAGCCTAAGAGAATAATAGGTGGGGCCCATGTGATGAATGATGAATTGGTTGTCATTAGAATATCACAGTGGGCTCCACTTGTAGATTTGTACGTTAACATTATGTGGAGACATTTATGTTAGTTCCGGCCTGTCGATGTGGGGGAGCCAATTAGGTGAGACATTGGTTCCGGCCTTATTATTGGGACACGGATTTCCTACGCTGGGAACCTTGGTGGGGTCTACATGATGTTTTGATAAATCCACCGTCTTTCTATTTTGGGAGCTTATTTTAGGACATCGGACAAAAAATGAGTTAGATCCAAGACTCAAGTGGGCCTCACTAAAGGAAAAGGTGGGTAGAGAAATTATTACCGTTGAAATCTCCCTGGGGTCCACAGTGATGTTTATATGACATCTATATGTTCATTACGTCATTAATACTGGGATGATCTGAAAACACAAACATTAGCCTGATTCGAAACTCCTGTGGCCCCCCACAAATATTTCAACTGTGGACGTTCAATCCTCACATTTTCAGCCCACTTGAGTCTTGCCTCCGGTGCATTTTTTGTCTCATGTCCTACAATAAGCTCCCAAAATGGATGGACAGGGTGGATTTATAAAAAGCGTCACTGTGGGCCCCACCTAGATTCCCGCACAGGAACTTCCTGCGCAAGGCTTTCACAGAAAATCCGCGTCCTTATTATTGTATGTAGAGGTGGGCAACGATTCGATCCGAGTCGAACATGGACTAGATCGGATTGTTCCGCTGCTTGAGAGGGTGTGTTCTTCGAACAAACATTCGAACAATGTTCAAACAAACATTCAAACAGGGTGGCTCTGTTCAAACTTGGTTTGGTCTGGGCGAGCTATGTTTGAACATACGGATTTCGTACAATTTTTACGAGTTCGAATAAGTTCGAACAATTTCGCTTCTTTCGCATGAAAATATTTTTTCTACTACTGAATAGTGAATACCGATTTGTTCACAAATTACGTATCACAAATGATAAATCACAAAGTTTAAAGTTTTTAACTAACAAAAAATGAGGCAGATACAAAGCTCAAGTGGACCATACCACAAGAAATAGTGAGGAGAATGATGTCCACCATCGAAACCTTCCTAGGGCTCACAGTCATGAAATTGTGATTTTCATGGCAGGGCCCACTGTTTCCATGGTGCTAATGTCTTGAACAAGTGACTGTCAGCCAGAGATGACACCGTACGATAAATTTTGGTCCCTTTGATACACAACTTTTTTTTTCTTATCTTCTAAATATCTTTGCACAACATAGCTCAGCTGTCATCAGACTAGCTTTCAATTGTGGAAATTTATATTTAAAAGGGACTTGATTAAAACTTTATTGTTTGTTCCTCACTATTTCAAAATTGGTGGTATATTCTCAAGTATATACATGCTAGTAATAAAAGCATAGCTTAAGAAGTGTTAACCACTCATTTAAGGTTCCTGGAAGTATAGTCACTAGGGAGAAAATTCTCATTTCCCATCTCTTTCTTTGCTTATTCTATTGTTAAAAGAAGTCCTTGTACCATGATATTTCAAGAAATGCTAATCATAGCATCCATTTGAAGTCAAGTAAAAAGTATAGTCATCAAATAAGAAGAATCTCATTTCACATCTCTTTTATTGCCTGTCTTATTTTTAGAAAAGTCCTTGTATTGTAATAGCTTAAGAAATGATAATTACTTATTTAACTTTCATGAGAAATATAGTTAGTAGATAAAAATTAAAAAAAATCTTATTTCACATCTCATTTTTTTGTCTATAATGTTCTCCAGAGAAGTCCTTGTATAGTAATAGCGAAATGCTAACCACTCATTAGTGTCCACAAGAAGTAGGAAAGTATAGTCACTAGAGAAGAAAGGTCTCAATTCACATCACTTTCATTGCTTATCCCACTCTTCAAAGAAGTCCTTTTATTGTAAGGAAGCTCAAGTGGAACACAAATCTGGCTTATAATTCCAAGTCAAGTCTATGATAACATAGACTTTTAAGATATAGGGATCACTCTTCACAGTACATGGCCCACCTTTGATAGTTGTTAGAAATCTACCCCATCCCTCTCGACTTAAATCTCCACGAACCTCTCTAAGCCCTTGATTGTCGTGCAAGCCTAACATCGATCTTATGGGGGCCACCTTGATATTTTTGAGAAATCCACCCGTCCATATGTTTTGCCAACTCATTTTAGTTCATGGGCCTAAAATGAGGGAGATCCAAAACTCAAAGTAGACCCATGATAGATCCAATATAATTCAACCGTGGGCATTCTATGCCACTGTTTTGTCTTATGTAGCTCACTTGAGCTTGGCATCAACCTCTTTTTTTGGCCCATTCCGTAAAATGAGTTGGCAAAATAGATGAACAGGGTGGATTTCTCACAAACATCTCGTGGTCTCATGAATGTTTCAACGGTGGGTGTTCAATCCCCATTGTTTCCCGTCGCGTGGTCCACTTGAGCTTTGGATTTGACTCATTTTTTGGCCATCCACAGTGCATGGCAGCACCCATCAAATCAACAACCTAGATAATTGAACAAAATGAGTCCTACTTATAATGATGGCATGCAACCCTGTACAGGACGCGGATTGAGTTTACCCCACTAGGACTAACTAGAGAAGGATGGTTCTGTTAGGACCCACCGTGATGTAAATGTTTTTTCCACACCTTCCATCTATTTCGAAAGATCATTTTAGGGCATGAGCCCAAAAAGAAGGCAATTTAAATGCTCAAGTGGACCACACCATAGGAAGCAGTGGGGATTGAACTCCTACCATTGAAAACTTCCTAGGGCCGACCGTGATTTTTATTTACCATCCAACCTACACATAAGGTCACATACACCTGGATGAAGGGAAAATATAAATATCAGCTTGATTCAAAACTTTTTTTGAACCCAAATTGTTGATTCATCTATGGATGGTAGCCACTTGGTTTCAATTATACGCATGGCATTGTTGTATGGTAATCTAAACCATTCAAATCAGTGTGAGTCAACTATAGATGGTGGGCCACTTGATTCCACAGGGCATAGTTATATAGTAATCTAAACAGTCCAAATCATTAACTAAACTATGGATGGAATCCCACTTTGTACAAGGATAAGATCTCATACAAGTGCGAAATGTTGGAGCTGTGTGTTGGAGCTGTGTTCATATATATATATATATATATATATATATATATATATATATATATATATATATATATATATACACACACAACATCCCAAGGAACTGTCCACGTCATACAGCATCCCAAGAAACCCCAAGGCCAACTTTTACCCTGATCCGGAACTTTGGTAGGCTATGGAAAAAGTCTTGATTTGTCTCTCTCTTTGCGGAGATGGCCCACCAAAGTTCCAGATCAGGGTAAAAGTTGGTCTTGGGTTTCTTGGGGTGCTGCATCACGTGGACGGCTCCAATTTTAGGCTCACGTCATGCGTGATGAGTTCTCAAAAAGTGTCGTGAGAACTATGCGCGGTGGTGAGCATATATATATATATATATATATATATATATATATATATATATATATATATATAATGTAGCCAATTTCGCTTTAGGTGATCTTTAGAGTCTAATAAAATAGTATTTTACCTGTTATTTTTAAACCATTTCAATGTAGAACAAGTTAATAGGTGGCCATATCTCTTGTTGCAGATTCATATAGGAAAAGGGTTTTCTTTAACTACGAGAAATGTATAAGAATGCGTAGTCCTCCAGAAAAGGTATTGAATTCCATGAGATTGTTACTTCAATGCAGTGTTAATGCAAAACATCCAGCATTCTCTTTTTATAATTTAGTGCATTTGTTTTGGGTGTGTTTGTTTGCACCAAATATCATGATTAATCAGTCTTATTTGTTGCAAAACTTCATGATGTTTCATGAAATTTGTTGTAACCAAACAGACCCTCGGTCAATAATACTAAGTCAGCTCACCAATGGATTAGAAATAGTTTTTCTATATAAAGATTGTCACTCTTTTGTCTAAGTTAGTTTTCTGTTCTCCCATTGTTGATTCCAAGTGAGTTTTATATTCCATAATGACAATGCGTTCTTCATATTAGGTCATCTTATATTGGTAAAATGACGTATTCAATCTGGCCGTCCATACTATTAGATGACTGTGTGATATGATCCAACCATTTTGGAGCTAATTTTTGAAAAATAAATAATTCAGATGGTGCGGAGAATTTTCAAAGGGGATTGATTACCTTCAACACTTGCCAACCCAATTAGTTGGGATAAGGCTTAAATGATGATGATGATGATGATGATACATAGTGGCTCATTAACCAAAATCATTAATCTTATTGAGTCCACTATAGATGGGGGATGACCCAAAATTCTTTCAGATTTAAAGATTATATCGATCGATTTTCCAATCTTTTGATTTTTTTTTCATTTTTTAGGGGACAATTGTTGTATTTTTATCCAAACTGTCTATTTATAAGCCACCTATCGAACAGCTAGGAACCTCTTACCTATGATATTTTCAGGTAATACCCCATCTATGGCAGATCAATCAAATTGATGGTCTGGATCTCTGAACGATGGGCTGATTTCTCTAAACTGGTGTATCTCTCTACTGACAAAAAAATGTTGTGAAAATGGTTTCATCAATTTGTGTCTTACTTCAAAGATCAAAGGGTTGAAGTGACTTTACTGGATCCTGTGATGGATAGGTTCGAGGCATCAAATGCCCTTTTGGATGCTTGAGAATGATGGTTTCTTTCCTTTGTGAGATTTTGCTAATCCTTCTCAATTACATTTGTCATTGTTGGGGATTTTATCCTCACTTGTTTACTTCAGTTAAAACATTCAGTAATAGTTTTAGGAAGTAGAAAAGATTGTAAACTTTCATGGAACCAAATGAACGATTATGATACCTCTACTAGGATCATGAAACGCATAAAAAACCAATTTTATCAATAAGAAAAACCACAAACAGAAGAGGGATTGGCTAGATACCTTGAGCCATGCCGGAATAGTAATGCATGACACTTTCTCCTTGCTCGGCCTTGAAGATGAAAGCTTCGTTCATCGCCTTCGCACATCTCAATGTGCATGCACTTGGCTCAGCTTCTCCCCAACTCCCTCTCCCCAAAGCAGGTTTCAACAGTGGAAATTTAACCACCATTGTTACCATGTGATGGGTCCACTTGAATTTCAAATCTGCCCCACTTCCAAGTGTTGGGGAAAACACGTATGTCATGGTGGCCCATGATATATCAACACTCTCTCTATGGATTATATCTCTACAACACTCCCTCTTACCCATCGGAATTCTCTCTTTGGATTATATCTCTACACCACTCCCTCTTGCAAAAATTGTTAAAAATTCTCTTTTATAGAGAGCAATCATCACAAGATTGCCATTTGGAAGGCATGCTGAAAGAAATTGAGCATTAGTGACCTTCATGCATTAGCTAGAAGGATGAGGTGGGCCACATGCATTGGTTATTGGTGAGGTGGTGGAAGAAGAGAGTTAGTGGAGGGTGCAATGGAATGTGATTGTGAGTGAGATAAGAGAGAGAATTGTTCAAGCATTGTAGAAGCAAACACATAATAGAATTAAACACACAATAGATTAACTCAACCAAAGCACCACGGAGAACGCATGACTTTATGTGGAAAAACCCTTGCAGGAAAAACTACAGCACAAAACGACAAACGATCCATTATGAAAACGAATTACAAGAGATGAAAATCAACTTACATATCAGAAAACCCTTGTTTTCTCCCTTACAAACCCTAGAGATGTTTTAGCCCTCCTTGTTCTACCACAATCCCGCATTACACCCATATACATAATGTTACACCCAAAATAGGAAACAAAATCGCGCAACTACACGAAACCGCGTGAACTATCGATTGATCAGTCGATCTATCGACATCGATCGATCAATCGACAACACATGTTTGATCACTCGAATATGCCCAAAAGTGTTCAGAGAGTTAACAACTTAATTTTGAATATTATCGATCGATTGAGCTTCCAAGTTTAATTGACCGAACCTGTCTAAAAACCAATATGTCTAATTCAGGATAGTTTCAATCAATCGATCATAATAGTCGATCGATCAATGACCCCCAGAAATATTAGATTAAAGACTCTTTTCAAGAATCTCCACCAAGGCTTCAATCTCTATCCCTTCACTGCTTCAAGCTCCATCTCTAATTGTCTCCATCATAATAGTATCATCATCGTCGCTTCTCGTGCACACTCCATCTCCATTCCTTCAATATTAGAACCAGAGAGGTCGAACAGAATTTAAACATTTTTACAGGAACCACCTTTGTAAGCATATCCGTTAGATTCACGCTCGTGTGGATCTTTTCAATAGTAACACCACCTTTCTCAAGCACTTGTCGGATAAAATGATGATGAACATCAATATGCTTAGTACGAGAATGATATACAAAATTATTTGCCAAATTGATCGCACTTCATAATTAACTAGCATGACTTCCTGCTAAAGCATCAATTCATTTTCCATTCCCCTCAAGCAAATACCTTCCTTGAAAGCCTCCGTTACCGCCATATATTCAGCTTCGATTGTAGAAAGTGCAATCACAAATTGAATCTTTTACATCTAACTGACCGCTCCACCTGCTAATACAAATGAGTACCCGAAAGTCAACCTTCTGTTATCCACGCTCCCTGCATAATCTAAATCCACATAACTTACCAGTTTTCTTTCTAATTTTTTGAATGTCAAGGCATAGTCCTTCGTACCTTATAAATACCGAAGTAGTTATTTCACTACCTCTCAATGTTGCATGTCGGGGTTAGACATGTATTTGCTCACAACACTGACTGCATGTGAAATATCTAGTCTCATAGAGACCATGACATACATCAAACTATCAACCATGCTTGAGTAGGGCAAACGAGACATAACCTGCTTTTCTTCATCTGTAGTAGGACATTGCTCTAAAGAAAGCTGAAAGCGAGCAGTGTAGGGTGTGCTAATTGGCTTTGCTTTGTCCATCTCAAACTTGACCAAGACTTTCTCAATATAATTTATTTGAGAAAACCATTGCATGTTCTTCTCCGTGTCTTGATGTATAGTAATCCTAAGAATCCTCTTTGTAGTCCATAGATCTTTCAACTCGAATGTCCCTAATAACTGAGTCTTTAATATGTCGATTTCAAACATGCTATGATTGACGACAAGCATGTCATCAACATATAATACTAGAAAGATGAATTTTCCATCACTTGGTGTCTTAAAGTAGACACAATGATCATATTCACTCCTAATAAACCGCTGACTTGCCATGAAAGTATCAAACGTTTTATACCACTTCCTAGGTGACTATTTCAGGTCATACAACGACATCCTCAAGTTGCAAACCTTATTCTCTAACCCACGTATCTCAAACTCCTCTGGTTGCTTCACATATATTTACTCTTTCACCTCCCCATGTAGGAAAACAGTCTTCAAATCCATTTGTTCCAGCTCATGGTTGTATTGGGCAACCAACGCCAACAAAAACCTGATAGATACCTACTTGACCACATGTGCGAATATCTCGCTGAAGTCGATACCCTCCTTCAGTGCATAACCCTTCATAACTAATCTATCCTTGTATCTATCATGTTTCTTCTTGAAAATCCACCTGCATCCAATCACTTTAAGTCTAACGAAAAGCTCCACCAACTTCCACGTGTCATTCTTATACAAAGAGTCAATCTCATTTTACATCACTCTCATCCACTTCTTAGCATCTGTGCTGTCCAATACTTCCTAGAAGGTATACAGATCCCCTCATCCGTAATGAGGGTGAAAGCAATATTTGAGTCATCTATATATGTCACTGGCAACCTGCGATCTCTATGTGGATTTCTCCTCATAGGCAGAGGCTTCACATGCTCCCATACCTCTTCCCGCGACTCATCGTGTACCCGTGCTCACCTTTTTCAATTTCAATGTCAACAGCTATTTTTTCTATTTCCTTGAGTTTATCCTTACAGAACAAGGCACCCTCATCAAACCTGACGTCTCGGCTAATCGTGATCATTTGTGTGATCCGATCATACAACTTGTATCCCTTCACACCATCAGCATAGCTAACAAAAACGCACTTCTTTACCCTTTGATCTAGCTTATCTCTCTTAACTAACGGTATATAAGAGTAAGCATCACAACTAAATACACACAACCCTGAGTAATCTACTTGATGATCACTTCATGCCTCCCAAGGAACTTTATAATCAATAATCGTAGACAATGATCATTCACTAAATAACAAGCTGTGTTCACAACCTCAGTCCATAGATCCTTGCCTAACCCAACATTACTTAACATGCTTCGGGCCCTTTCTAAGAGAGTTTGATTCATATACCCGGCCACACCATTCTTCTCTGATGTGTGCCTGATTATGTTATGCTTCACAATCTCCCTATGTTTACAAACTAATCGAAATTTGTTGAGGTAAATTCTCCACCATTATCTGTCTTTAATACTTTTAATTGCCGCCCTGACTGTTTTTCAACCATAACCTTCGAAGACTTAAAATTAGCAAACACATCTGATTAATTATTCATGAAATAAACATACACATTTTTAGATAAGTCGTCGACAAATGTGACAAAATATGACGACCCTCTTCCAAAAACTACGGGCCACGACCCCTATATATCAGAATGCACATAGTCTAGTACTCTCTTACTTGCATGTTTTTCAAATTTAAAGGATAAATGTGATTGCTTACCATATATACAATGCTCACATATATTAAAATCAACACTTTTAAGTACAGGAATTAAACATCGGTTAAAAAGTACCTTCATACCGTGCTCGCTCATGTGGCCTAGGCGTGCATGCCACAAACGTGCAGACGTAGACTCCACTATACATACACTGTATTTAGACCTGGTACAATACTCTCAATCAGTGTGTAAAGGTTACTGATGCATTGTGCTTTCATTGCAATGAGTACCCTAGTGTTTCGAAAGCTTTCGAAGATATCAAACGCTTGTGTAGTTTGGGAACATGTCGTACATCCACCAAGATATGCTCCATCTCGTAAAACATCTTGATGCGCATTGATCTGATACTAACCACCTTACAGACATAATTATTGTTCACAAACACATGGTGTAACACCCTATACTTTCTTTGTACTTGGGTGTTACTATTAAATAGACAATTAACTGTGAAAATCTTATTTGAAATTCCTAGAATTAAGACAATTAAATTTAATTATAAATTAATAGTCTGAATATCAAATTATAAATTACAAATTTAAATATAAATATTAACCACCATCACACTTGTTGTATGTGGTGAACCAACTCCGATGAGGGCACATGTGATACGATGCCCTCGAATCTAAATCCATTCATTGTTGAAATACCTGTACTTGGATACAATTAACACATCACAACCACCCGTCTCCTCAATGGATTTTGTTGTATTAACATCTTTTGGTGAATTATCTTACTTATCTCCCTTTTGGGCTTCGGGAGACTGACAATCCTTCTTCATGTGTCCCATCTTCCTACAATTCCAGCACTTCATCTTACCGTTGCCCTTAGATTTGGATCTCAACCGTGAATTGTCCTTCTCCCACTCAGAATTTCTTCCCCTAACAACCAACGCATCCGTAAAAGTACATTCGTCTCCGTTCTTCTTTCTCAACTGCTTTGAATAAAGGGTTAAAATAATGGTCTTGATGTCAATGGTATTCTTACCATAACACAAAGTGTCCACGAGATTATCGTAAGACTTAGTAAGAGAATTCAACAGAATTAGGGCTTGTTCTTCTTTGTTGATCTTCACCTCCAAGCTCATCAACTTGCAAAGTAACTTATTGAGGTGGTTAATGTGATCATTGAAATCAGTTCCTTCCACCATCTTAAGATTATAAAATTGTTTCTTAATAGGCTATTAGAGAGCAACCTCATCATGTAGGGGCTCTCCAACTTTGCCCACATTTTTTTCGGTAGTCTTCTCACTAAGGACGTTGTAGAGAACATCATCTGATAGACATAATTGAATCGAAGTAATAGCCCTCTGATTTAAATCCTCCCACCCTTCTTCAGTCATAGATGTCGGATGTTTCACCTTACCAAGGAGTGCCTACTGCAATCTTTATTGAACTAGAAGGCCTCTCATCTTCAGCTTCTGTAGTTCAAAATTATTTTTCTTGGTGAACTTTTTTGTCTCATACTTAATGTTAGATTCATTCATCATCATGTCTCAAATTCAAATTCAAAACCCAACGATGGCTTTGATACTACTTGTCGGGGCGCTGCGAAAGCAAACAGAATAGAATCAAACAAACGATAGATCAACGCAACTAAAGCACTACAGAGAACACACAATTTTATGTAGAAAAACATTTGCGGGAAAAATACCACGGTACAAGGCGACAAACAATTCACTATGAAAACAAATCACAAGAGATTGAAATCAACTTACAGATCAAAAAACCCTTGTTTTCTCCCTTATTCTAACCTATAAACGTTTTAGCCCTCCCTTGTTCTACCCTAATCCCGTATTGTACCCATATATATAGCGTTGCACCTGGAATAGGAAGTAAAATCACGCAATTATGAAAAACTGCACGAACCGTTGATTGATCGGTCAATTGATCGGCATCGATCACTTGATTAATTGATGACACATGTTCGATCGCTCGAACTTGCCCAAAAATGTTCAAAGAGTTTGTAACTTAATTCCGAATATCATCGATCGATCGAGCCTCCAAGTTCGATCAACTGAACCTATCCAAAACTGTCCAAAGACCAATTTGTCTAATTCAAAGTAGTTTTGATCAATTGACCATAGTGATTAAGATTATCTGGTGAAAGTGATTTGAAGGATGAAACAGACGTGCGGGATACCCACAATGGATGTCAATGATTGGAATTTCCTAGTATTATCACAATGGATTATCCATTTTTATAGCGATTGATCAAACTTTTTATTGCCCATTTTCTAGATCCATAGTGGGTGATGTGAAGCCATTTCGATGAGTGGGATACTTGCAGTGAACCCTGTAAGTGGACAGCTGAGTGCTAACAATGCAGGGGGGTTGTCCATTGTTTTCTATGGTGTGGCCTGCTTGATGATTGAATTGTCCTCAGTTTTGGGGCATTCCATCATCATATGGGCTCATTTGATGTTCAGGTTGGATGGCATAGCCACATCAAGGTGGGCCCCAAAGCGCCTAAGAACGAAATTGGAACATAGAAGATGAACTTTGAGTGGTAAAGACTGTTGTAAAAATACTCGTTCATAATAATAACGGTATGTGTGGGCAGCTGGCACATTTTCTAGAAATTTTCAAATAATGAAATATGGTAGGTGCAGCACCCAGGGGGCCCCACAACGGTGTAGGTGCAGCACCCATAAGCGGTTATGGCTTTGAGTACCCTTTACCCAACATGAACCTGGCCCATTGCCACACCTACATGCATTAAGCTTAGCTAGATACCAAACCAGACCCAGCTCCCTAGATAAGCGCCAATGTCCAGGCCCAGCTAGCTGACTGTCATGTCAGGCCCTTACACGTCCAAAACCATCACCTGCGCATCAATGTCCAGGCCCAGCGAACTGACAGTCATGTCAGGCCCTTACACGTCCAAGACCCACACCCAGCCTCGAAACTCATGTCCAAGCCCGTTCTCCATGGAGTTGTGTCCTCAGCCAAAATCCAGTCCAAAGCAGGCTCCACACTATACCGTCCCAGAGATTTCCATGATTCAATCTATTCCCATATAATCCAAACCTCGGAAATGGAAAATTAAAGCTTCTATAAATACAGATACACCCAATACATCAAAACTCATTGCCCATGGATAAAGAAAGACCGTTTCAACACAAAAAACAACAAAAACTTGAGCTCTTTCACAAATATTGTATTGAAAAAAAAAAATGGTCTTCGCATCGATTCCTGGTGTGGCTAACAGTGGAGTGTGTACTAACCCAAGAAAAAAAAAAAAAACTCCCATAGATATGTTTTGGTTTGGCAAGGCATTCAACGTTCCAAACACCTGCTAAAATCACATTATAAAAATGGCTGTTTCACCATATTAACATCCAACAGTAATCACAAGCAACAATAGGCAAAACAACAGCCAAAACAGCCATCTTAAAACTGAAATAAGCTCCCTATAAAATTAAAGGTTTTGTATGATTTTCTTTTCCCTTTCTCTTTTTCTTCTTTTCCTTTTCTCAAATGGAATGCCGAGCTTGCAAGCCCCAGAAATCAAGAAGTCTCTAGAAGGCGATACATGGTAATCTCCTGCTGCTTGAAATAGCGCCGGTCCTCTTCATCCACAAGAACAAGATTCAAATAGTATTTCACGCTAAACTTGTTATTAATGTTGCGATATGTCGGTGTCAGTTCATAAGGGCTCAAAAACAGTCGGATCGGGATCGATTCACCTGCAAAAACACCCACACACACCATGTCAGCAGTCACTAATACAGGCATTGGAAGCTAGATAACACAAAGCCATGGATTCCAAGCTTAGATTCCCATCCTTATTGAATTACACATTTATCCAGAAATGATTATGGCCATTATTGTGGGTAGATTGGAATTTCCACCTGCTACCTAAACAAGACCATGAAAATGGAATCCAACTTTGCATGGTCTCATGGGAAATAATATTCCAATGCTACACCATGGAATCCTCCAATCCAAACATGCCCTAATGTTTTCACTGGCAGTGACAGGGGCTATTGATTTGACAACATTTAGGATTTCAAAATAGTTTTTGATCATTAAAGATGCCAGGTCAATGGAAAAATGGTAATTGTAATAATAATCAAATGATCTTGTAGTCTCAAAAGGACATTCATTCAGCATATTGGATAGGTCTGGGGTGCTAGCTAGAGAAATTAAACAAAATCATTGGGCTGCTAAAGAAGGATAAATGTGATTGTTATTCCTGAAAGTAGGGTCAGGATCCCACTCCAGCCACATGCCAACGTGGCATTTGTCCAAGACCCAGTCTGTTCATCAGGAATTCCCCAGTGTATGTACGTGGCCCAGACAACCGGGCAAGTCCTTTCATCAGGTGGGCCAAGTGTATGGAAGGGACAGTTGAGAAATAATTGTCATTTCACATACATGTGTGGCCCACTTAAAGAACAGATTGGCCTGACTTTTCATGCCACAGCATTTGGTGCCCCACCAGATGAATGGCTTGGATCTCAGAGAAGCATGCCACATTGTCACGTTTGGGGAGAGGATTAATAAGTAGGAAAAGCAGTCTGACACAACAAAAGAAATAATGCAATCCCACCAGCTGCATGGGACTCAAGAGGTGTGGTCTAATTGACCACTCTTCAGGCATATTTCTATTGTCCGCAAAAAGGCATCTTCACGCTGTTTTAAGATGGCCCAAGCACATGAAATCTAACATTAGTTTAGGAACCTCTACCTTCATGGCAATCTCATCCACAGCTTGAACACCCGAAAATTCAATTCGACTCGATGTTCAGCTGGGTCGAGTTGACTCAAAGACTCAACCCAACTCCACTCGATATTTGATAATTAGAAATTTAAAAAGTTAGGTTTCAGGATAGATATTTAACATAGTTAATTAATATAAAATACTTAATTAGCATACCTATTGTAGGGGTCCTGGATTTGATTCCCTCCCTCCCCATTTACATTTTATTGATGTTCACACTATAGCTCATCGAGTGACTCAGTTCGACTCACTGTGAGTTGTATTGAGTTGACTCGACAAGTCATCCTGAGTAACCATCGATTCAGACCTAGGAGCAAGTTTACCATGGACCCAGCTCGAAATCTCGCTGATTCAAGTTTACTTGTCCAAGTTTCAAGTTGACCCCGTGAGTTTAAGAACTACGATTTCATTGAACGCGGATTGCATATTGACACTGCCAATTGCGGCTCGCTATTGGACGGTGCTGTGGGAGCCACCATGATGTATGTGTTTTATCCATACAGTCCATCCTTTCTGCCAACTCAGTTTACGACATGAGTCTAAAAATGAGGCAAATCCAAATCTCCGGTGGACACCACGGAAAACAGTGGTGATTGAATGCCCACCATTAAAAACTTCTTGGGGGCCACAAAAGTTTTGGATCAAGCTGATAATTGTATTTTCCCTTCATATAGGTCTATGTAACCTAATCAACAGGTTGGATGACAAATAATTATTACAGTGGGCCCTATGAAGTTTCTAATGGTGGGCGTTCAATCACCACTATTTTCCTATGGTGTAGTCCACCTGAGATTTGGATCTGCCTCATTTTTGGGCTCATGCCCTAAAATGAGCTGCCGAATTGACTGGACAGCATGGATAAAACACATACATCATTAGTGGGCCCACAGAGCATCGACCAATAGCAACGTCGCTAATGGCAATACAATCCGCGTCCAATCTTGTCAAGGATGATCACTGTTCCGAGTATCAGTGATATTATCGATAATATCGCCAATATTATCGGTATCGCCATGGTGATACTGCAAACACTGGTAGCATCAGAAATTCCAGTTATCTACAATATATCACCGATATATCACTAAGTATCACCAATGCATCGCCAATGTTTTTTATTGTGTAAATTCCAAGTGTTGCTTGTATCGCCAATGTATCGGTAATATATAGTATCGCCAATGCATCAATATTGCCAAAAATCTGCTTATTAAAAACAATTTCCATTTCAAAAATTTCTTATTAGTGCATGGTTGTATGATGAAATGCATGGTTGTATGTGTGTACATGTGTGCATGGTATGTGTGTATATGTATGCATGCATGGATGGATGGAGGGATCTATTTATCTATGGAGGGATGGATGGATGCGTGGTTGGGTGGATGGATGGATGGATGTATATGTGTGTATGAATGAATGGAATGGATGGATGGATATGCATGTGTGTATGTATGTATGTGTCATTGTATGTATGTATGCATGCATGCATGGATGGTTGGATGGATGGATGGATGGATCGTGCATGTGTGTTTGTATGTATATATGTGCATCCATGGATGGATGGATGGATCCACCAATTCCCCCATGTTTCCCCAATGTTTCCTTGAGTCATCAACATATGCTTTTCGGTCCCCATTAAAGGGAAACTTATTATTTAATTCCTAAATATGCAAACATGCGTCTTTTTTGTTGTTATTTTATTCTTAAATATGTAAATATGTGTGTGTTAGCATCTCTTGAAGTATCATTGAAAAATTCCACCATTTTCCCTATGTTTGCCCAATGTTTCCCTGAGTCAACGTTACATGCTTTTAGGCCTCCATTAAAGGGGAACTTATTATGTACGCGTCTTTTTTGCAATTTGATTCCTAAATACGCAAATATGTGTATTTTAGCATCTCCTGAAGTTTCATTGAGAAATTCTGTCATTTTCCCCATGTTTCCGCAATGTTTCCCTCAGTCACAATAAATTTCCGGGAATTGGCGATGTCAATACATGTTCCCATATTCCCGGCTAGCAATACATAAAACGATATTGATACTGCGAACAATGAGGATAAGAACTTTTTCTATTGTGAATGGCAAAAGGTCCAGATGGTTTTAGCCTACGATAGGCTATTCCAGTTTTCATCAAAACAATTTAAATTATCAGGGAAAAAAAGGGAAAATGCCATGATCCAGTGTTTGAACTGAATATGAAGCAATGGCATCTAAGGAAATAACCCATTTAGTTTGGACTAAAAGAATCCTAAAAGTCACCCCGATCTTCCTTTGAGAATGCTTTGTGATGCTCAATGCCCCAATCAGATCAATGCCAATCCAATGCATTATGTAAGATAGAAGCATCCCAACAGTCAGCTTCTATCTAGCGAAAGGGGAAATGGTCAGGATATGATAAGTATGTCATCAATTTTAAGTTAAGGTCAATTTTAAGTTAGGGTCGGGTTGCAGTCATTTACGGAAAGACTGGGAAAAGCTTATAGGTGTGAGCCAAACTGGGCAAAAATTGATGTTCAGACTAGTTGGAGGGGAGTGCTGAGAAATGTCTCTAAGAGCGTGTTTGGATACACGTGGAATCCAATTTTGTTTTAGAGGTAACAACAATTTTATTAGAAAGGCCCGCAAAACAGGCAAAGTATACAAAGAAAACCACCCCAAGAGAGCGACATCAAGCCCAACAATCTAAAAAAGAGGAGGCCCTTCTAATAACCTCCTCAGCCTTGGGCTGGGAGTTTCTAAAACAACAATCATTCCTCACTAAGTCACTCCCCAGATAGCCCAAAGCACCGCCATTATGAGAAGCCTCCACCTAGCTTTACCGGATTTCCCTAATCCTCCCCACTGCCAAGCCCAAAGAAGCTCTAGGACCATGGAATCCAAGTTAAAAGGAAGGAAATAACAGTAGTAATCCAATGATGATTTCAATGAACTATTGAAACATGGATTCCAATTTCGAGTTCTTGTTTAGGTAGCAGGTGGAAATCTCATATTCCTCTCACAATATTCACCTAGTTAGTTGTGCCAAGAATCAAAATTATAGAAAAGTGTAATGATTGCTTGGTGGAATCCACCCTTTTCTTTGCTATCTAAACCAAGGTGTCCCATAATGGTAACGGTGGCCGTAACGGCCACCACCGTTACCGTTACGATACGGGCCGTAACGGCCGTTACGGACCCCGTATCGGCCGATACGGCCCTTTTTTATTTTTTTAAAAAATCTGTTTTAGGACCGTTACGGGGCCGTTACGGTCCGATACGGGGCCGTATCGGGCCGATACGTGGCCGTATCGGTCCGATACGGGCCGTTACGGCCCGTTTTTTCTGTAACGGCCGTTACGACCGTTTTAACCCCGTAACGCGTAACGGTCATGACCGTTTCCGTTACGTATCGGCCGATACGGCCGATACGTAACCGTTTTGGGATACCTTGATCTAAACAACACAAATCGTCACATCAAGAGAAAACCTTTTTCCTTTTTCCACTGTTTGGCATGGAATACTGTTAATGTCAGATTTTGTAACGAGATCTTTCGGCTTTTCTCCTTCGCTTCAGGAGAGATTTCCACCACCAGACCTGAAATAAGACAGCGAATAAGGGTGGCTGGGGACCAGCCGTTAGCCCTCCGACGCTTAAGTTAGGCCACAGAAGAGAAGCCAAGCAAAACGGGACCCAGCTTGAATGATCAGTACGTACCTTTCTCCTCATGGAGTCACTCCCTTATATAGATCTGAAGCTAGCCAATTTTGTTACATAAGATATCAAAATCCCGATGATATCGCGTACGATACTGAAATCTCGCTGATCTCGGAGGACAAGATCCTTATCCTCAAAGGCAGTATCTATTCGAATAACTCCTTCCGGCAATCACGTTTCTTGATAGCAATCTGAGATTAGGAACCACCAGAGAAGATAAGCGCAAAGACCAACCTATACAGGCTGCGTTATCGTCATGGTAATAATGCTGATTGCTCGTAGTTGGAGTCATAGCTACCGAAAAGGGAGGAGACGCCGAAAGGAAGAAGACCATCCGAACCAAAAGACTCAGGACTATTCTGATGTCGGGAGCTGCTCGTGTCAGGGATGCTCGCTTTCGTGAAGTGCGACCCCTCCTGACGAGCCCGAGCAGATCTGCTCGCATTAGGGACGCGCGACCTCTTCTAAAGAGCACGAGCCGAGCTGCTCGCATCAGGGACGCGCGACCTCTTCTAAAGAGCACGAGCCGAGCTGCTCGCATCAGGGACGCGCGACCTCTTCTAAAGAGCACGAGCCGAGCTGCTCGCATCCGGAGACGCGATCCTTCCGCGAGTACGACCTGGACTCCTCGCATTATGATCACGACCCTTCACTTTTTGCCAGACTGTATTAGCCTACAACAGAAGCCCCCCAAACCCTTGGTATTGAAGAACTATGCCAAGGGTTTGCTAGTGTTGACAGCTGGGTTCTGGCAGACAATCGCGCATGATTCACTTATCGTGCTTCCGCATTTATGATGACCAGCTTTTGCGCAGCTTTCTCTGCCGCCAGAGATGAAGCGTCAGGTGCCACGTGTTTCCGTATTTAATGCTAGCGTCCGTTCGTCTGACGTGCCGGATGAGAATCTGCCGCGTGTCCAGCAAATCAAGCGGAATGATTGCATATAAATATCGGACTTAGAGAAATTCCTTCATTTCCGGATTCCATTGTTGCAGAGTTTTCTTCTTCTTCTTCCTTCTCTATTCTGGAGTGAAAAACCTCTTTACGGAGGTACCCTTCTTTCTTTTTTCTCTTTCATTTCATCTTCCATCTCCCTTTTATAATGGCGGAAATCTCTGACGAAGAGATTATTCCTCTGGGAGATGAAACCCCTGACTCCTCTGAATCCAATAACGCCAGAGTACCGGCTGGGAGGTATTCTGCCTCCGGTTACTCTTCCATCTTGACGGAGGAAAGACTCTCTAACCTTAGAGAGGTTTATAGGGTTCCAGACTCTGTTTTATTCAGACTGCCTGGGAGAGGGGAGACAGCCGATGCACCACCGCCTGGGTGTGTGGCTGTTTACGAATACTTCTTCAAAGTGGGCGTACGTCTTCCCCTCCACCCCTTTATTCGAAACTTCCTCCGTCTCTACAAGATTGCCCCGGGCCAACTTATAGTTAACGGCTGGCGGGTTCTTCTAAGTGCTTTCGTCCTTTGGAAGCAGGCGGGTAACGAGGAGTTAACCGCTGAGGAATTTTTGAGGTTATTCCAGCTGAAGAAGGCGCCAGCTAGCGAGGGTTGGTATTACCTCTGCTTCTGGCACCGGAATAACTTCATTTTGGGGAACCCTTCTTCCAACTGCCCGGGATGGAGAAAGAAGTGGTTCTATGCCTCCGGTAACTGGGAGTCCGAGATGGGATCCGACCCCAAAGGCCATAATGTTAATCGCCATTTTGGCGAAGGTGGGTTAAGTGCTTGTTTACTTGTCCGAAAGGAAACAATAGCCTTGCTGTATTGACGATTTAATGAACTTTCTTTTTGCTCTCAGGAATTCCAATTGGTGTGAAGCCAAATCTGCGAGGAGGGCTCAACGAAAAACTTGTCAAAGTCTACAAGCTCCCTGCGGCTGCGCGCCACGTCAGCACTGCTCTAGAACTTCGTCATCTTTGTGCAGCCGGTCTCACCTTCCGAGAAGAGATGACGAATGTTGGCGATAAGAGAGGCGCACTGGGGGTACTTCCCCGGCTGAAGGGCACTGCCTCGAAGAGGCAAAAGAAAACTGCGGGAGGTCCTTCAGCTGCGCCTACTCCCGCAGAGGGGCCTGCTCGCGGACCCCAAGCCGCCTCTGGAGGAGTCGCGAGCACTTCTCGTACGACCGCGACCCCTCCGGTCAACGCGACCCCTCTCTCCACCGTGCCCCCGCCAGCTGACCTTCCTCGCCCTCCAATCATCGAGGTGGCCGACAACTCACCGAAGGGTGATCGAAGAGGGGGAGGCCTCCCTCCAAAGGGGCCTCCAAGCGAGCCTACTACTGCTCGCGAATTGTTAATGCCCGTCCCTGGCGTCGCGAGTGCTCGCGACTCGGGGCCCAAAGAGATGGTCGTAGCCCAGGCTTCGGGCTCGGGGACTTTTGTCATTCCTCCACACTTGCATCCAATATGCGAGTTTATGTTTGACAAAATTTCCCCCAACTCCTTTGGGAGTCTCCCCGAACCAAGCCCTGAAGCCCTCTCCACCGACATTGGGGTGAGATTGTTACAGGTAACTACAGATTTGTGTTTTTCGTCCCTGATAAGGTAGATCGCTTTAATTTACTTCCTTTCTCACACACATGTATTTTGTTTTATATAGAGCTTGGATCTCACGCTTCGAGTCAGACGTGACATCGAAGCAGCTCGCCGCAGCGTGGAGGATGCGGAGAAGAAGAAGAAGATGATGGAAGTAGAGGTCCAAGGGAGGGACCGCTTGGTGAAGGCCTTGGAGGTTCAAATCTCCAAGTTGGACGAAGAGAAGAAGATTCTCCTGATCAAGATCCAATCCCTGACTGAGCGCTTTCAGTCAGTGGACCTCCAGCTCGCAAAGCTTCAAGAGATCCATTCTAAGAGCGAGAAGGAGAAGGAGATTTTTCGCAAGGATAAGGTCCAGCTTGAAGAATGGCTCAAGGATGCTCGGACCAAGTTCGAGGAGGCTCGGACCCAGCTCGGGGAGGCCCAGAAGCGACTTAATCAGCTGAAGGATGACTCCATCCACTGGGAGGAAGAGCGAGTGGCTCTCGTTCAGATGGTATCTGATGAGGGTCCTCGCGCAGTTCAGGAGTTTCGTACTTCTCAACTTTATGACGAGGAGCGATACGAGGCGTACATCGCTGGTCGCGATTTTGCGGTCAGGGTTATGCAGCTAATTGCTCCAACTTTTAACGTTGAGGAGTTCGACAGAGTGGCATTCGAGGTTGCAGCTAAAGAAAGGGCTGCTGCTGAGAACGAAGTCACCGGGGCAACAGATGTTGCTCCTGCTCCTGAAGCTGGTCCTGAAGCTGAGAGCCGCGAGCCTGCGCAAGAGGATGACCAACCTTGACCTCGGCAGCTTCCCATATTATGTTTTTTTTTTTTTATAGAGAAGAGATCTGTAATTGTAAGGTTATTATTTTAATGAACACTTACTTTTTTAATATTGTGTATTCTTCTCTTTCCTTCATTGTTGCTTTGTTTTGATCCCATTTGATTCATCAGGGGATGCGACCCACTAATGCGAGCACGAGCTTCGCTGCTCGCGATTTTAGAGTGCATGACCGCGAATTCGATCACGAGCCGCAGTGCTCGCGATTAGGGTGCATGACTGCGACCCTATTCAAGCATGCGCTATGCTGCTTCGCATTTTGGAATGCGATCACTCAATCCGGGGGTCGCGTGACCATGTCCACGTTGAGATAGACTGATCTATCGATTGAGATTTCGATCCTACCAAGGGCAGGAGGTTGGTCAAGAGATGGTATACATCCTCTTCAGGGCTTGTTCAGGTCCATGTAAATGGAGAAGCAACCAACTAGTAACAACTTCAATCCTACCAAGGGTAGGCAATTGGCCAAGAGGATGTGTAAGCATTCTCTTCAGGGCTATCCAGGTCCATGTAAATGGAAAAGCAACCAACTGATATCTTCTATTTTATTCATAAAATATTGTAATGAACTACATCGAATCTAGGGATAGTATCGTAGCAAATGCTCCACGTGCCAAGGGCGACGTACGGGCTTCCCCAGCATGTCTTCAAGATAATAAGTACCAGGTCGCACAACCCTGATAACCCGATACGGGCCTTCCCAATTTGGATCTAATGAACGGGCAGGAACTCCAAGATTTTGCCTTAGTACCAAATTTCCGGGTTGGAAGGATCTGGGCCGAACCCTAGCATTTCGATATCGAGCAATACGTTGTTGATACGCTGCCACTCGCACTTGAGAAGCATTTCTTCGCTCTTCCAGGAGATCGAGATGAAGTCGAAGGTTTTCGTGATTGCTCGCGGGATCGTACTGCTCGATCCGATATGAGGGGACTTGAATTTCCACCGGTACCACTGCGTCAACACCAAATGCTAAGGAGAAAGGAGTTTCACCTGTTGATGTACAAGCCGTGGTTCTATAGGCCCATAATACCTCTGGCAGAAGTTCTGGCCACACCCCTTTACATTCACCTAGCTTGGTCTTTAAATGGTGCTTTATTATTTTATTTACTGCCTCGACCTGCCCATTCGCCTGAGGATGATATGGAGAAGTGCGGAGATTACGTATTTTCCATTTGTCGCAAAATTCATCAAAGGCTGCGTTGTCGAACTGCGTTCCGTTATCGGTAATTATAGTATGAGGAAGCCCGAAACGACATATGATATTTCTCCATATAAACTTAGTAGTCTGTTTTTCAGTAATCTTGGCTAACGGTTCTGCCTCGGCCCATTTGGTGAAATAATCAACCGCCACGATCGCGAACCTATTCTGTCCTTTTCCCATAGGTAAGGGCCCGATGATATCGATCCCCCATTGGGAAAAAGGCCAAGGGCTGTCCACTGGGGTCATCCGCTCAGACGGTACACGAGGTATGGGTAGATATCGTTGACACTTGTCGCATTTTTTAGAAAATTCGATGGCGTCTGCTTTCATCGTGGGCCAATAATATCCTTGCCTCATCGCTTTATATGCCAGGGATCGCCCCCTGGGATGATTACCACATGCCCCCTGGTGTATCTCATCTAGAACACGATGTGCTTCTTCTGGATGAAGACACCTTAGATATGGCAAGGAGAAGCTTTTTCGCAACAATATTCCATCTTGTAAGGTGTACCTGGCAGCTCGAAGCCGAATTTGTCTCGCAGCTTTCTTGTCTTCTGGAAGGTATCCATCTCTGAGGTAAAGGATGATAGGATCCATCCAGCATGGAGACGATTGTGCCGATTGAACTTGCTCTAGAGTCACTTGGTCGATACTCAAGTTCTGACGATGTTCGATGGGGATCGAATGTGATAACTCTGATTCCGGCGCAGAAGCGAGTTTTGCCAAGGAATCGGCAAGTTGGTTCTGCTCGCGAGGGATATGAATTATTTTATAAGTCTTCAACTTAGCGAGCAGGATGAGGACACGAGACTTGTATAAGGCCATTCTTTCTTCTTTGGCTTCGAATTCACCAAGAACTTGGTTGACAATGAGCTGGGAGTCGCTATGAATTATCAAATTCTGGACTGCGAGTAAAATGGCCAGTTCGAGGCCAACAATTAGGGCCTCATATTCTGCTTCATTATTGGAGATGCGTGATTCGAAACGCAGAGCGTATTGAAAATGCGACCCGTCGGGAGCCGCTAAAATCAGACCCGCTCCACTACCAGTGGCCCGTGACGATCCGTCCACGAAGAGCGACCATGGAGGCTGGTCGCTGGTCCTGACATTATCTTCAGAAGAATACGTAAATTCGGCTATGAAGTCGGCCACGGCCTGGCCCTTGACTGCGGTCCTAGGACAGAATGAGATATCGTGCTCACTGATTTCGACCGCCCACTTAGTTAAGCGCCCGGAAGCCTCAGGTTTTTGAAGGACTTGTCGTAGTGGATGATTTGTTGGTACTAAAATAGCATGTGCTTGAAAGTAAGGTCGCAGTTTTCGAACTGCCGTGATTAAGGCTAGGGCCAGTTTCTCCATATCAGAATACCTATTTTCTGCACCGACCATTGCTCGACTGATATAATAAACGGGCCTTTGCACCCCGGAATCTTCTCTTATTAAAGCGGCGCTAACAGCCGTGGAAGACACAGATAAATAAAGAATGAGTTGCTCATGAGCTACAGGTTTAGATAAAATGGGAGGAATGCTCATGTATTGCTTCAGTTGCTGGAAAGCTTCTTCACACTGAGGTGTCCACTTCCAATCAGATTTGGCCGTTGCACGAAGGAGTTTGAAGAAGGGCAAACACTTGTCAGATGCTCGCGAGATGAATCTATTCAATGATGCGATGCGACCTGCCAGACGCTGAACGTCCTTCAGAGTAACAGGGGATTTCATCTCTATCAATGCTTTAATCTTTTCAGGATTTGCCTCAATTCCACGCTGGCCAACCATGAACCCAAGAAATTTCCCTGCAGACACTCCAAACGCGCATTTTTCTGGATTTAACTTCATTTGATACTTCCTCATCAGATCAAAAGCTTCACGAAGATCTGAAATGTGGTTATCTTCGACGATGCTTTTCACGAGCATATCGTCGACATAAACTTCCATATTCCTACCGATTTGAGCAGCGAACATTTTGTTGACAAGACGTTGATAGGTGGCCCCTGCATTTTTAAGACCAAACGGCATTACCTGGTAGCAATATAGTCCTCGATCTGTGATGAAGGCAGTATGCTGGCTATCAGGTGGATGCATCATAATCTGGTTGTAACCAGAATAAGCATCCATAAAGCTGAGGAGAGCATGTCCAGCTGTCGAGTCGACCAGCTGGTCGATTCGCGGTGTCGGAAAGCTATCTTTGGGGCACGCTTTGTTCAAATCTGAATAGTCGACACACATCCTCCATTTGCCATTAGCTTTCCGGACGAGAACTACGTTTGCGACCCACTCTGGGTAGTCAACTTCCTTTATGAAATTAGCCGCGAGTAGCTTTTCAACTTCAGTTTTGATTGCCATTTGTCTTTCTGCAGTAAAGGCACGTCGACGCTGATGGACGGGTTTATGCTTCGGGTCAATGTTGAGACGATGTGCGATGACATCAGGATCGATGCCTGGCATATCTTTATGAGACCAAGCAAACACATCCTTGTATTCGATGAGAAAACTGATCAAATTTTCACGATGGATAGTGGTCAAGGAGGACCCGATGCACACGATCTTAGATGGATCGTCTTCGGTCAGGTGGATCGCCACTGTTTCCTCCCCTGGAGTTCCCGACTTCAGAGCATTCTCTCTCGGATCCAACGAGGTGGTCGAGGGATCACCGGGCGATCCTTGAGTTATTTGCAGGATGGGCGTCGCTTGAGCCTTCTTTCGATCTTGGAGGGCTATCTGGTAACAGGACCGTGCCTCCTGCTGACTTCCTCGCACGACCCCTATGCCATTTGGTGTCGGAAATTTAACGCATAAATATGAAGGGTGCAAGGCCGCTCCAACCTTAGTTAGTGACGGTCTCCCCAAGATAGCGTTATACGCTGATTTTCGATCCACGACGAGGAAGTTTACGAAGACGGTGGTCTTCGCTGGACTCTCCCCAAAGGTGACTGGGAGATCGATGCTTCCTTCTGGTGTCACCACTTCTCCTCCAAAGCCGACAAGAGGGGTCGATACTGGCTTGAGGAGGTTTCTGGCTAGTGCCATTTTGTCGAAAGCCTCCAAATACAGAATATCGGCCGAGCTACCTGTATCCACCATAATTCGATGAGTCAGATAATTTGATACCTTTAGTGTGACTACGATGGAATCTTCATGAGGGAAATGAATTCCCGCTGCATCTTCGAGGGTGAAAGAAATTGGGGGATGGTTAGCTTTCGAAGAGTTGGACGTTTGTTCCAGCCAATAGATCTGCTGGGGTTCTTTGGACGCCTTTCGGGCGTATGCCTTTCTTGAAGCTTGAGAGTCACCCCCGCAAGCTGGACCCCCGACGATAGTGCGAATTTCTCCTGTGGGCTCAGCATCCTCTTGGTCGGTTTGAGACGGTTCCTTTTGGCGAGATGAGGTTTTCGCCCTTTCTGGTGACCGATTTCTACGAGCAACATAATCCTGGAGATGGCCTTTTCGGATAAGTGCTTCGATATGGTCTCGTAGAGAGATACAGTCCTGAGTCCTATGCCCGTGATCTTTGTGAAAGTAACAGAACTTGCTCTTATCCCTCTTCTCGGGATCGGATTTGATCTTTGCGGGCCACTTCACATACGGCTTTTGTTTAATCTCCATTAGAACCTTTTCAGGGGATCGATTAAGAGGAGTGTAATTATGATATTTACCAGAGTAAGGCTTCCTGGGAGAACGATCACGTTGATCACGACGGTATTTCTTATCTGTAGAAGAAGTTCCTTCTGGCTTGCGTTTCTTACTTTGTACTCCATGGCGTGTCAAAGCGACTTCTTCCGCATTGATATATTTCTGAGCTTTGGCTTGGAATTCCGCCATAGTTTTCGGCGGGCTTTTATCTAAGGCAAACCTGAATTTCTCGCTCGTTATTCCAGCGATGAGGGCTGTGAGACCCTTTTCTTCAGTGTAACTCTCGGTTTGAACGGCTTCGGCAGTGAACCTTACTGTGAACTCTTTTATTGTCTCTCCATGTTGCTGTTTTAGATTCATCAGATGGGAGGCTGGCTTTTTAATGCGAATACTTCCCATGAATTGAGAAAGAAATATCTCCGATAATTGGGAAAAAGAACTGATGGAAAGAGGCTTTAACCCCCGAAACCACGTACGAGCCGCTTCCTTCAATGTAAGGGGAAAAGCCCTACACATGATTTCTGAACCATGTCCCTCCAACTCCATGAGGGACCTATATGTTTCCAGATGTTCTAGAGGATCGCCAATACCTGTGTACGGAGCGATAACAGGCGTTCGATACTTTCTGGGCAACGGGGCCTCCATGACCTTGCTTGTGAAGGGAGATTCAGATTGATGTATTGCCGCCATGACAGCAGACGGTCGATTTGCCTGGTATCTCTGCTCCATGACATCAAAACGGTCTTGGATTCTTTTGAGATCTCCTTCCCATGGCAAGGTATAGCTAGACGTTTCGGCGGTGGAGCCTTGCGGTAGAGGTTGTCGAGACGAACTGGAATGTATAGAATGTGGAGACGGCACAGGGGGATGGCCGCCGAGTGGTGGGACCTGTGGTTCATCCACAGAATGTCTGGAGGCAACTGGTATGGGTGGCGGTGGTAACCCTTCGGAGGGTTGTCTTTGCGGTTCAGGGAAGTGCTGATCAAGCCGATTTGACAGTGCCTGAACTCCAGCGTTTAAAGTTAGGAGAGTGTTCCCGAGGAATCGTAGGACATCATCCTGATTTCCAGAAGCCCCCAATAATGGATTTGTTGATGGCATATTTGGGGCTTCTTGAGGGATATCCATCGGAACAGGTGGGAGGGCAGGTGCGGATTCCGTCTCACCGGGCGGAGGTGGTGCCTGCCTTGAAGTTGAAGGATGAACAGTCTTTTTAGGAGGCATCACCGAAGGATTTTGATCGGTGGTTAACACGATTGATTTTGATGATCAAGTCGTTCCCACAGACGGCGCCAAACTGTTAATGTCAGATTTTGTAACGAGATCTTTCGGCTTTTCTCCTTCGCTTCAGGAGAGATTTCCACCACCAGACCTGAAATAAGACAGCGAATAAGGGTGGCTGGGGACCAGCCGTTAGCCCTCCGACGCTTAAGTTAGGCCACAGAAGAGAAGCCAAGCAAAACGGGACCCAGCTTGAATGATCAGTACGTACCTTTCTCCTCATGGAGTCACTCCCTTATATAGATCTGAAGCTAGCCAATTTTGTTACATAAGATATCAAAATCCCGATGATATCGCGTACGATACTGAAATCTCGCTGATCTCGGAGGACAAGATCCTTATCCTCAAAGGCAGTATCTATTCGAATAACTCCTTCCGGCAATCACGTTTCTTGATAGCAATCTGAGATTAGGAACCACCAGAGAAGATAAGCGCAAAGACCAACCTATACAGGCTGCGTTATCGTCATGGTAATAATGCTGATTGCTCGTAGTTGGAGTCATAGCTACCGAAAAGGGAGGAGACGCCGAAAGGAAGAAGACCATCCGAACCAAAAGACTCAGGACTATTCTGATGTCGGGAGCTGCTCGTGTCAGGGATGCTCGCTTTCGTGAAGTGCGACCCCTCCTGACGAGCCCGAGCAGATCTGCTCGCATTAGGGACGCGCGACCTCTTCTAAAGAGCACGAGCCGAGCTGCTCGCATCAGGGACGCGCGACCTCTTCTAAAGAGCACGAGCCGAGCTGCTCGCATCAGGGACGCGCGACCTCTTCTAAAGAGCACGAGCCGAGCTGCTCGCATCCGGAGACGCGATCCTTCCGCGAGTACGACCTGGACTCCTCGCATTATGATCACGACCCTTCACTTTTTGCCAGACTGTATTAGCCTACAACACCATGGTTTGAGGAATTGTTTAAAAAACTATATACACTTGATGAATAAACATATGCTTGCAGCAACTAGGTAATTGTTTAAAAAACTATGTATACTCCATGAATAAACATATGCTTGCAGTAAAATTCAACGAATGTGATGCAATACTCTACTAAATATGCACAAAAAATGCCAATATCTTTAGACCAGGGTAAAATTCTCCCATTTGAAGCAGCAAAACTAGCTCTGCAAAGTGCATTCACTTAAAAGGTGATTCAACTGAAAATACAGCTGAATCAAGTCAACTCAGCTGAGCTTCAAGCAACTAGATGAGTTTTAGAACTATGCTCTGCATAGAAGCATGTATAGATATTCGAAAAGGTGCTGGATATACCTCTGACGGGAGCACCATCCATTAACTCAAACTTTGCAAGGGTCTCCGTCTCAACGTATGTGTTAGGCCCTGATCCTGTCGATTCCCGACGTCTAATCTCAAGCTCCATATGTTTTATCTTGATTCTTACCAGGAGAAAATATATTTTGCCAATGATAACATCCTTCAGGTGATATCTGACATGGGAAACTCCAATTATCATAGAGAATTATTCATTTGAAACTTTAGTTGCAAACAAATTACCACCTCCCAGTGTGCTAAGGTAACTTATCCTGCACAACATATTCTAAGACATCAAAACTTACTTGCTTTTATTGTATTCAAACTCAATGTGCAGGCAATCTTCAATTCCAACTTCCATCTGCACAAGAAGGTATCGGAATCATGGTAGTCAAATGACAATCTTAACATGCAGATGATCTTGCATGGTCACAACTACTACATCAGATATGGAAAACTCAGTCTACATCTTTATCTATATCTACTCCAAAAAAGAAACTAGTAATAAGTGCTTCACTCTGTTCTGGAAGAAGCTGCATCTATTACTCGCTTGTAGATAGGGGTGCAACTCGGGTAGGTTGGGTCACCTAGGCCCAACCCAAACTCAAGAGTCAGTCCAAGGCCCAACCAATCCAATTTTGAATACTCAACCCTATCTGAATTTGGGTTGGGTCAGGTTTGGGTCAGGTAAGATTGGGTTGGGTCAGGTAAACACCTGAACCTAGTAAACTAATATATAAAATGAAACATCTAACCATAAACAAACAAAATTAATGAAATGGATGGTGGATATCATAAATACGACATGGTGGGCCCCATGGAGTTTGGGTGTTGTGTGGACTGTGTAAAGCAGGTCGTAGACAATTCTGGCCTTTCTAATGACTTGTGGGTTGTGACTAATGAATACTCAATGAAGAGGCCCTACAGTGAGTGGGTGGTACACGTGCATGAGATCTCGATGGACAGTAGACGCATCAAAGACCTGTGCCATTCATCAAGTAGTTTGCAATGTTAATATGCAATGGACAAAATATAGTGGTGGTTCGATAATCATGCAGGTCAAACTTGCATGAGCCCTATGCCCAAACCTAGGGAGGGTTGAAGGTCGGTTTGGAGATTTTCAACCCAACCTCAACGCAACATAATGCAAAGTTCGGGTTGGGCAAATCAGGTTTGGGTTGACCAAACCCAAGTTGCACCCCTACTTATAGGGATACAATAATGACATTGGATTGGTGACCTAAATTGTCCTCCAGATAGAGAGACTAATGCCACAGAAAGACATGACTACATGATAAAAAAGAAAAGAAGGCCTATGCCAACCATAATAAGTATAGCCCATTATCCTTCCAAAATTTTGACCTGCTACAGCTGTAAAATGCTAAAACATCATAAAAGCAAACCTTGTAAGAAAATCTTACTAACCTTAATGCTGTTGTTGATTGATGGAAGTGGTGTATAGTTGCGAACCTGATGAAAAAAAAAATGTTGTCAATACAAATAGGGAAAAAATGCTCTGAAAATTTGGAGATGTATCTTGCAGGCCATTGTTATTGTTTACTAATTGATATCTTTAATATACACCAACATCATCATCTAATCATTATCCCAACTAACTAGGTTGGCTACACGAATCTAGTTCCACCATTCCACTCTATCAAGGACCATATCGTCAGTTAAACCATAGGTCATCAAGTCTTTTCTTAATACCTCCATCCACATCCTTTCGAGACTTCCCCTTGCCCTTTCAAAGCCTTCAACTTGAACTGGCTCACTCCTAACTAGCGCAGTTCTTGGTCTCCATCACACACGGCCAAACAATCTAAATCTACTTTCCCTCATCGCACTACCTATCGGTGCTACTCATAAGTTCCCTCGAATGCATGCATTTCTAATTCTATCCTTCCTCGTCTTGCCACTCATCCATCTCAGCATACTAATTTTAGCTAGAAGCTAATTCTATGAACATGTTGTTCCTTAACTGCCCAACAGTTTGATTGTTAAAATCTCATAAAACTCCAGAGGCACGTCTCCATTTCTTCCACCCAGCTTGGGATGATAATTCTTGAGAGTGGAGAGATTGAGAAGAATGATTCTCGTAGAATTCATACTTCTTTTATTTTTATTTTTTTGATAGAGCGAAATGGCGGAACAAGATTCATGTGGCCAACCCCAATTAGTTGGGATCAGTGATTATAATATCGATACTATCGGCTAATATATCGGCCGATAGTATCGATATCGCTAATCGGCGATACAAAACCCCCCAGAAGACAAAAAACTCCTATAGTTCCTGCGTATCAACGATGTTATCGGCCGATATCGATAATATCATGCGATATATCGATATCGGCTGAGAAATCGGCAAAATATCGGCCGATATCGCAAAATATCGGCGATACCTGGACGATATCGTCCAAGTATCGTCCAACCACATAAGAGTCTCCCATTTTTTGAAAAAAAAAAATCATTTTTTGTTCGATTTTCTTCTAGTTTATCCTCCCTAAAAAGAAATCTGTAGGGCTTTCGGGCGCTCCGCCCCGAACCCCGGGCAAGGGCGCACCGCCCCCTGCACCCCCGGCAAACTGCGTACCAACTCTATGAAGGGGTCATATTTTGTTAAGTCTAATTAGCCATTTTCTAAGTTTTGTTGAGTTCCCATATAAATCTAAGCTATATAAGGTAACTTGCATTGCGTTGAACTACGATAGTCAAAATTGCATTTAGAGGATACCTGGTCAGTTGCATCATCCATAGGTATGTTTCTCAACTCTCTTGCTTGTTTTACTTTGTCAATGAATTGGCTGTGTCTTCATTAATGTCTTCTTACATTTATATATTTTATGGAATCAATTTAAACAATAGTTGCATCAGTTCAGTCAGACAGTGCATAACTTAGGATCCTTTTACAAAGGAACTTCATTATGTGGACCTTTTTTTTTTACATATCATGATTTAAATGTGTGTATTAAGGTCCATTTTAACAATCCCTGAAGTTTCATTGAAAAATTCAATCAATTTCCCTATGTTTCCCATGTTTCCCAAAAAGTGCGATACATTACGCGATACAATCGATATATCCCTAGCGATACGCGATATGTATCTGTATCCCAAGGGTGCGAAACGTAACACGATACCGATACTGCGAACACTGGTTGGGATAAGGCTTAGATGATGATGATGATCCCTCTTCTTAATTTGTATGTAGTAGAGATGAATATTCTATATATCTGAAACACTTGTTGGAAATCCCATTTCAAAAACAAGTGGATGAGTTGGCAATTTTTTTGGCATCCACTTCATGCTTTTGAAAGCAAGATTCCACATAGACAAAGTAAAAAAGAGATTACCAAGAAATCCTGATACTCCACAATGTTGCTGACATAGTTACGACTGATCGTCACTTTTAGAACATACCTGGAAGTCCAACAAACATTTAACCAAGTTATTACCAGTCCCTGTAAACCTGTATCAACAAGTAAACATAGATAGAAGCCAAAAAAGAAAAAGAAAAAATGAAAAGAAAAGAAGAAAAGAAATGAGAAGCTATATAAGAGAGAGAGAGGGAGGGAGCGCACGTGGGGGTGGGGGGGGGGGGGGGGGGGGGGACACCAAAGGACAACTTCTTGTATGGATTAACCTCTTTGTTATTTCAGTTCTCTCTAAAATATGTAGTTCGGGTGTCAAACATCATGCATATCAAGGGACTCAATTTATGGTATAGATTAACCTCTCCTATTTTTGTTTTCTCTAAGATATGTCCTTGGTGAATTTCAAATATTGCATAATCTTTAACTTCCAACTGCAGAGATGATCAATGAGCTAACATGACCATGGATCTAGCATTTCGTCTTGCCCTAGTTGATGTCTATCACCGATAGAAAGATGTCTCAGGTAATTCAGATTAGGTGTAGTATCATGTGCAGGAATGCCCAAGAGTCGGTTGATCATCTCTTTATCCATGGCTCAAGAGACTTAGATTCGAGTGATTTTTTCCTCATACACCTCAGGGTTTTGTAGTCATTCAACAGCTCCATTGGCAATGTGTTTTTGGACTGGCATTGTGACCTGTTCAAGGCCGGTAAGGTTCAGTGGAACATTTTCTTTGAAGTTTTTGCGGGGGTTGTGGAAAGAGAGGAACAAAAGATTATTTGAC
>PVNU02001693.1:0-23178 GCA_003013855.2 Liriodendron chinense
TTTTCTTCTTCTTTTTTCTTTCTCTTCTTTCTTCTTTTTCTTCTTCCTCTTTTCTCTTTCTTTCTTTTCTTTTCTTCTTTCTTCTTTCTTTCTTTCTTCTTTCTTTCTTTCTTCTCTTCTTCTCTTCTTCTTTTCTTTTTCCTTTTTCTTTTCTTTCTTCTCCTTCTTTTCTTTTTTCTTTCTCTCTTCTTTTCTCCTTCTTTTTTTTTCTCTTTTCTTTTTTTCTTCTTCCTTTCTCTTCTTTTCTTCTTTTCTCTTTCTTCCTTCTTCCTTCTCTTCTTCTTCCTCTCTCTTCTTTTCTTTTCTTCCTATTCTCCTTTTTGCTGGAGCAATACTCAGCCGAAGTGCAGTGCTGTCACAGTAAGACAGCTGCACGCACCCCCACTCTCTCTCTTCTCTCGCCTCCATCGCTTCTCTCTCTCTCTCTCGTTTCTTCTTCTTTCTTACCGCCCCAACAAGAGCAGCAACCGTGGCACGAGCAGCAACAGTAGCAGGGGTACGAGCAGCAACAGCAAGCAGAGGTACGAGCAGCAACAGCAACAGGGGTACGAGCAGCTTCTTCTCTCGTCTCTCTCTCTCTCTCTAACGCCCACACCCTTTCTCTCCTTTCTCACAACTTCTCTCTCTCTCTCTCCTGCGTTTCCTAGAAGCCTAGAATCAATGGACGAAGCCTTATGTAACCAACCACGACGGTGAAGAAGCGGTGAAGTCGCGGACCTCCAAAGAACTCCCCGGTTCGAGTTGGAGAAGGAGACCGAATATTTCGGGGATTACTTTGCACAAACAGCCCGTTGGAAACCTAGGTGGGGTCCACACGAAGGTTGGAATAAGCCTGGCCCACCCATGCATCGCAAATCTATCGATCTTGGGGTTTTTAGTCTCCAAGTGTCGGTTTTGGTAAGCCGTGGTGGACCGTACGATCTCTCAAACACAATGAGATCACCTACCTCCTACGTCCGTATGAGGTACGCTCCAGATGGACGGATTGGATCAGCTGTTGGGGTCCACTGTGATGGACGGTGTGGGCCACAAACGGCAACAGTCGTTACCGTTGACGCTGAAGCAGCGTCCGAAGACGCGTTCCATCCGCTACGCGTGAGGAACGCGGTCAACGCGCATTGACCGCGTGACCGGTCCCCTGAACTGTACACGTGGGTCCCACCCTGATGTTTTTACAAAATCCACTCCAATCATCAGGTAGGCCACGTAATTTAGGATATGACGCCAAAAATGAGACAGTTCCGAAGTTAGATGGCCCACTTATGGCCCGATTTCTGATTAGGGCGTTTTGTAGGATGATCAGAGGGTTGAAATTTGACGTGTATGGTTGGATCATGTCCTAGAGCTAGTATACGAAGTTTCGTATGAGAATGATGACCAGAAATCCTGATACTAGAAAATGGTCCTATAACTTAAGTTTAGCAAGCGGCATTTTGATAATACTTGTAGATTTACGAGTTTTTTACGAAGTCTACCACTTCCATGCTATCCAAGGATTCATGTTGAGCAATTTTAATGAAGGAACCATACTATAATTTCGTACGGATTATTTAATATTAATTTATATATATTAAATTTATTTAATTTCTTAAATAATAAACTAATCTATAATTTAGACTATTCTAAAATCCTAAGGTGTTACAACCACACCCGAGCAGGCTCATAAGGCTAAGGAATCACTGGCTTAAGGATATGCCTTGTGATGGACACGATGTACGAGTCTTATTTATGGACAAACATGTGTACAGGGAAATATACGGCGGTTTACATTGCTCGCGTAATTCGGAATCGAAGCGGATGGTTAGATCTTCTAGTCTAGTAACGACAAATCATTCTAACGGTCGGTCTGTCGACTTAACTAAGTGCACTAAGTTTTTCAGAGGCCTGACAAGTTGTCTGGACATGTATAAAATGTATACATGTGTGTATGTGTGTGAACAATACAGCTTAGAATATAGTTTTCTCATATGTGAACACGCACTCGTGTACCTACTCGTGCACCCAAGTTTTTGGGGTATTACATCTCAGGTATCCCCAAGTTTACTATCTCAAAATCATCGGCTACAACATTGGCTTTGGATTCGAACTTTTTGAGGAGGCCCTCTAGTTTGGGAGCCGGGTCATCATCTTCCTCATCCCGAGCTTTGTCCAGACCCATGAGCTCGAAGTCTAATTTGATGTCAAAATCATATGATTCGACTTCAAACTCATGCGACTCTTTAGACGAACTTGGCACATTATTAAATGCAGGAAAAGAAATATTTTTTGGTTTTTGAGAATTTTCTGAAATGCTAGGTGTTTTTTGGCTTTTGAATGTTTTTTTTATTTTTTTGGAGTTTTGAAATTCACGGGACTTTGAACAAGCGGGCATTGCAGACCATGATTGATCCCAGCTTGTCCCAAGTTCCGCTCGCTGCTCAAACCGACGTTTTTTTTTGGAAGCCAGAGCCCTCAGATGACCTCTCTGGCTGATTCAGAAGTTAGGGGAACAGATGACCATTCAGGAACCCACACTTCCTCCCCTGAAGAGATGGGGGTTGACGATTTGGGGTCAAGAATCATAGTCTAACCCAATGACCATGATTTCTCGTTGGTCGAGATCTGAGTCATACTCAGTCCCTCCTGGATCACTTACCTCGCATTGCAGTTCGTCTGGTTCCAGAGTAAGACACATGTTTGGAATCTGGACATCGGACCAATCCAGGGCTGGCCATTTCCCTTTCTTGCTCCAATGGATGGGTTGCTTCTTCTGCCCTTGGCTGAGGGTTGATGATGTTAATTCTGCAAAGATGGGCGAGTCGTGCCCCTTGCTGATTGATGTTGAGATGGGCAAGTGATGCCCCTGGTTGATTGATGCTGAAGTGGGCAGGTTGTGCCCCTGGTTGGGAGCAGGTATCAGAGTACCCTGGTCTTGAAGCTGTTGTATTTGACTTTCCTCTTTGTCTTCATCTCTTCCTTCTTCTTCTGGAGGCATAGATGGTTCGAGAATATGGTCACATCGAATGGGGGGCCACGTGGCCCCAAGCTAGGCTCATCGAGAGGCCTTTGTGTAGTGTAGTCGGTTGATTCCTTCTTGGATCTTTGCACGGTTCTCCTGGCTTGATAAAGGGAATGGGAGAGCAACGAAATTTCTTCTTTCTTTTGTCCATGAAGATTGCCCTGTACCCGAGTCCCCATTTGCATTGTATTATATACCAGCGGCATCTTTCTGGACTTGAAATGATTCTTCATATGATACTAGAGGCTCAGACGTTCTGCTGGTGAAAAGACATGGTCCACCCTTATCAGCTCCGGATTGGCGATAGCGTTCACAGTCTCGAACTCGAAACTATGAAACGGGACGTCTTCTTCAGAGTGCTGGATGTCGATGATAGGGATATCTGGTTCAGTAGTAGCAGAATTGGAAGGAATGATGAGCTCCTTCTCTGCATGGATAGAGATTACTTGATTTCCACAGATGTATTTCACCCGTTGATGCAGGGTTGATGGCATAGCTCCAACCTTGTGCAGCCAAGGCGTCCGAGCAACATGTTGAAAGAGGCTGATATATCCAGGATTTGGAATGTGATGGTGGAGACTTCTGGGCCTATCTGTACCTCTACGTCAACTTCCGCTTTCATTAATCGGCGAGTGTTGTCGAACGCTCTGACGCATATGGTACTGAGTCGAAATGAAGAGGGACCGATTCCCAGACGTTCTGCAGTCTTGAGTGGGCAGACGTTTAAGCTTGAGCCGTTATCGATAAGGACCAGCGGGACACAGAGGTCCTTGTATCGTAAGGCTATGTTGAGGGATCGCCCATGATCGCGTCCTTCTGGTGGCAACTCATTGTCGGTGAAGGTGATGGCGCGCGGAGCCAGGAGATGTTCGATCATCAATGCTATCATTTCAGGTGCTGTGTCGGAGGAGACATGAGCTTCGCTCAGGGTTTTGGTGAATATTTCTCTATGTATACGTGATGTGCAGAGTAATTCCCATACTGAGATTTGAGCAGGGATTGACTTGAGCTGAGTTGTTACATCGTATGTAGCTTCATTTTTGTTGCCGAGGCCCGAGAGGGAGCCCTTGGGATCTCCTCTGTTCTTATTATCTCTTCGGATGCAGCGCCCATTGGGATTCATGTTTCCTACTTCCGCACATTCTGGATAGTGCCATGGGACCTCTTTATAATTTTTCTCACCTTTACCTTCTAGGACCACCGGTTCTTGCAACGGTGCTGGTGTGGATACCAGATCTTCCTCATATGGAGCTTTTGCCTTGAGGACTACATTGTTGCCTGTGCTGAAGGGATAATATCGAGGCTTGTCTTCATAGATCACATAAGGTTGCCGTCTTGGCTTGACCGTTCTTGGAGCAGGAGGTTCCCATGGAATGAACACTGGCCCTCTTGATATGGCCGGAGGTTTCTCTTTTCGTCCCAGTTGTCGTAATGTGATTGACACACCTCCGGGATTTGCCTCTTACAATATGACTGGCTTGATTGGAGGAGCTCCTTCCAGGACAATGGGCTCTTGCTGCTGATGAGTATAATCCTTTCATTACGGATTGGATTGTTCCTGAACTGGAGTTGCCCCTTGCAAATGACAGGTTCGTATGTGGGCTCGATGTATGACTGTGCTCCTTCCAGGATGATCGGCTCCCAACATGAATGGCTGTAAGGTGCCCCTTGAATAGCTGGTGTATCATATGGAGGTGCTCCTTCGAGTACTAACAGCTCGGAGACTGAAGGGGGAAAGGGGTTTGCCCCTTACGAGATCGAGGATGACTTGTTGGCCTTGTTGGCCCATAAGTGTAAGCATGAATGGACTGGATAGGGGAGAAGAAGCGATCGAGTCTCTCTCCTTCTTCTATGCTGTTGACGGCAGGGCCACGAGCTGAACTGGGGTCCGTCGGATGCTGAGGCAAAGGATTCTGAAGGATGTTGGTGGAGGTTGCTAGAGGAGCTCCAGGGACCGAGATGACGATCTTTCGGTCGTCAATCAGATCTTGTATAGCGTTCTTCAGATTCATGCATCGATCAGTGGTGTGGCCACGCCCTTGATGGTAGGCACAATACTCATTTTCTTGGTAGATTGGAGGCAGAGGATTTGGAGGAGGCCTGGGTGTTATCAGAGTGAGCAACTACTTCTGTACCAGCATAGCCATGACCTGACTAAGTGGTTGAGTGAGTGGAGTGAATTTCCTGAGCTCCCTATAATTCTGCCTATTCTGGTATGAGTATGGGTCGTTCCCCCTGAACTGTTGCTGCTGTCGAGGTGCTCGTGGCTGTGGTTGAGGATTTGACTGTGGCTGATACCGCTGAGGTTGATGCTGAATCTGATTCTGCTGATACTGTTGACTGTTAGTGCACTTTTCTGTGGTATACTAGTGCACCTTGTTTGTCAATTACTTAGGTCAGTAGGTCTAGTGTCGGTTGAGCGTAACGAAGACCGAAGACTCAAGTGGCCCGGCTGCATCAAGAAAGAAGAAACAGGTAAATGTGATGCCTTGGTGTGCCTTGCCTTGACCAAAACCTAACCCATAACCTCTTAGATGACTTGGACCAACTAGGTATACCCTTAGTCATCATCATTAGTCTTAGAACTCCATGAAAAACATGATAAGATAGACTAATTTAAGAGGTGGAAGCTGCTGCAATAAAAAAGGCTCAAACAGCAGTTTCCGATAGGTGTTCCGATAGGACTCCGATCAATCGGACACTGGCTCCGATAGGACTCCGATCAATCGGACAGAAGCTCCGATCAATCGGACAGAATCTCCGATCAATCGGAAATTTTTCGAGCAACCTTGAAAATCCACTGGACATATTTCCGATCAATCGGACAGTCTTCCGATCCATCGGAAGGGGTCCGTCCGATCAATCGGACAGTGTTCTGATCAATCGGAATATCTTCCAGAGACTTCACTGGATAGATTTCCGATCAATCGGACTTGTCTCCGATCAATCGGACAGGTCTCCGATCAATCGGAACTTCTTCCGATCAATCGGAGATGCGCGAATCTGCCCGTTTTTTGACCGTTGGAAGAAAATCTATTTAAAAGGGGGATTCATTTTTTGAGCCAAGAGAGGGGATTTTGAGGAGATAGAAGCCACCATTGCTAGAGATCATTAGAGGCTCTATCCCAAACCTAAAGCAAGTCATTCTCCTTGTGTTTTCATCACAAGCTTGGGCCATTCAATGACATCTTGAGAATGAACTTGTTCCCTCTTGATTCCTAGGGTTTAGACACCTTGATGATAGTTAAATCCTTTGTCTAAACACTACCTAGGAGTCCATTTAGGTGCATTCCTCTAGGAAACCCATTTCCTACCATTTGTAGAGGTTTCACCATTCCCTAGCACCTTGGGCATCTCCAATGGAGCATCACATGCAAGGTAGCTGATCTTGGAGCTGAAGCCTTGGCAAAGCAACGGCGTCAACGATCGGGGGAGCACAAGGGGAGCTGATTCAAGCACGGGAGAGCAAGAAGAAGCAACCCGAAGTGGCGCTGAACAAGGGGCTCAATCCGACAAGTAGGTTGTCTTGTTAAGAGTCCATCCACTCAATTTCCTGTGGGAGTTGAGTGTAGAGTTTGTTTGACAAACTCGCCCCGGGGTCTTCAGTCGATCCTTGGCCTATTAGTTGGGCCTAAAATCTAGGGACGTCAGCCGTTCCTTGGTACGTCAGTCGGGCCTAAAACAAAGTCTCCAAGGGGGAGCCACCAACACGGGTGCAAACGTGTAGGTTGGGAGGAACCTGTAAACTCCCCGGTTGGGTGGATCCGAGTTAAAACACCTTGGTTGGGAGGAACCAGATTTAAACTCCCCAGTGAATGCCGGTGTGCTCAAAGGGGTTGAGTACTTGAACCGGGAGTGGAGTAGACAAGTAGTCGAACCACTATACATCCTTATGTTTGTGATTGTTCTTGAGCACATTTCTCTTTATGCGTTGTGTTTAAATTGGTTAATTATGAATGCTTAGTTAGGAATGCATGCTAGGCACTTGATAGGCACATCCACACTCACAAGATGTACTTTCACTACCTCATGTTGACTTGAGCTCATTGATCCATCCTCTATAGTCCACAGGAGTCGTTTAGACTAGGTTGCTTATTGCTCTTATCTCTTGCTAGTCTTTTAATTGGACCCACTTAGGCTTGGAAGTCGAAGTGTTAATCGCTTACGTATTTTAATTTATTGATTTGTTAAAGTAGGCAAAAAGATTTTTAAAAGGTCCTTATACCCCCCTCCTATAGGTTTAGTCATAATTCTAGTTGCTCCTCATACTTCCGCACGCGTATGCGTAGGGTGTCGTGTTAGGCTACCCGACGCAATTTCATTGACGTCCCTGTGGGGGAGCATATTGGTTGCCCTGAGTAGTGGCGATGATGTTGTTTACCTCTGTCGGGCGAGGAGGAGAACCGCTGTGGTTTCCATTCCAATACCCGATAGGTCTTCCTTCCACTCTATTCCTTTTGACTGGAGTGGCTTGATGTGGCCATGGGGAGATTGTTCCGGCGCGGATTCCTGCTTCGACTTGCTCTCCAGCACGGATCAACTGTGAGAAGTTCGCATATGGATGCGAGATGAGATATCCAGATATGCCAGGATATGTTGAATGAACAATCATGGAGATTTGTTCTTCGTCGTCGATGGGTATCCGCATTCTGGCTGCCATAGCTCGCCAACGTCCCACATAGCTAATAGCGTTTCATCACTCCTTTGCCTGAGAGCCATGAGGTCGGCTCTTCTGGGTGCCATGTTGAGATTGTACGCGAATCTGTCGACGAAAGCCTGGAAAAGTTGTTCCCAAGTTCTGATACGATGGCAGTCCAATGATGTGTACCAATCTAGGGCATCGCCTTTCAGAGATTTTTAGAGTAATCGAATGAGGGCCCCTTCATTTCCTGAGATTGCACTCAGCTCTCCATAGAAGGCTTTGAGATGTGCTGTGGGACAACCGCTGCCGTCGTATCTTTTGAACTTTGGCACCTCAAAGTTTTGAGGTATCTGAGCATCTGGGGAAGGACACAAGTCTCAGAATTTGGTCGAAAGTAGATCGATTCCTTGTTGTTGCTGGAGTTGATTTTGCAGTATCTGGAACTGCTCCCGCAACTCGTCCAGTCTTGCATGATCTGTTTGAGCGACTGGTGCCTCTCGGAGTAAGGCACGTTCCTCTTCGGCATAGTGGTCGATGTCTTGACCCTATGGGCTTGTTGAGAGGTAACTGCGGGTTGCTGGAATTGGTTTGATGACTGAACTGGATTCTGATGAACTTGTGCTTGAAATGACTGTAATTGAACTGGAGACTGTGCTGAAGGTTGAACTGGAACTTGTTGAAAATTAACTGGAGATTGCTGAATTGAAGATTGCTGGAAATTAACTGGAGATTGCTGAATTGAGGATTGCTGGAAATTAACTGGAGTTTGCTGAATTGAAGATTGCTGGAAATTAACTGAAATCCCATCGGCGGGGATGTGCTGGAATTGAAAAGTGCTCCTGTTTGTAGGAGGCTGAGATGCTGGGAAGTGACCCCTTGTTGGGTATTCGCCAATATCCGCTGATTGATGTGGGCTTGACACTGACCCCCATTGTGGGTATTCGCCAGTGCTATCCCTGTTGCTGGAAATTGAATTGAAATCCCATTGGCGGGGATGTGCTGAAATTGAGAAAAAGTCCCATCGGCGGGGACATGCTGAGAAAGAAAAGGGGTCCCGTCGGCTGGGACATGCTGAAATCTACTGAGATTGTTGTTTGCAAGATTGACTGGAAGCTGACTGGAAGTCCCTGCGACGGGAATGTTTTGAGACAACCTTGTCGTCGTGGGAAGTTACTAAGGAGGATGCCCTATAGCAAAGGGCTGAGATGACTGTTGTCGGTAGCCCTGGGCAGACTCCGATGGTTGTGCTTGATTTGAACTGAAGGCTGGAGGGACCTGGCATGGCTGCTAAGATTGCTAAACTGGGCCAACTTGGTTGTTGACTGCTGCGGTAGCTTGTGCTTGCATGAATTGTAAGATCATTTCTTGCATCGCTCTCATTCCTTGTGTCAATTCTTGCATGATTGGCGTATTCTCAATTGGCTGTTGCGCTGGAGGTTGCACTTCGGTCATCTCGAGAGCGGGGAAGAGGTGAGTTTCTTCTTCATGGTCAGACATGGCTTGCTGTGCCCGAGTGCGGATTATGCTGCGGAAGGGGAGTTGTTTCCGAACACGTTGAGCCCGAGGAGGCGCAATGGTGAGGACTCTACTCTACTCTTTTTTTTTAGTTTTGGAGATTTTCTATTTTTTTGTATTGGTTTTGGGTAAAATGCAATGCAGATGAGATTGTATGAGGACTAATGACTTTCAAGTATAGGGAGGATTCTGTTTTTCAAGTCGGATCACGACTAGTGGGACTAGCTTATCCCCAGCAGAGTCGCCATTCTGTGGACCCTCACCGTTCCGCTCTCTCGTACGTTCTCCTTTCCCTTCCGGAAAAGAAGAAGAGGTGCGTGCGTGCGAATCGTCGTTTGTGCCATTGGCTTGCCTCGTTCTCGAGGGCTTTGTTCGGTTGTCGTGTTAAGCTGGATGTGTTTAAATGAGTTTGTATAAGACCAGAGTCGCCACTAGCCAGTTACTTCGAATCTACTGTCGGCTAGACCCCGTAGAAACGTTAGAGAAGAGAACCAAAGATTCCTTCCTCTAAAATGACTCCTTTTGATCTGCGGCCAGAGATTCGAGGTAAGGGATCACGGTTACAGGGCGGGAAGAGGTTAAGCACCCCACACACTGCCCGTACCGAAGTACGGTCTCTACTTCACAGAATCGAACTAATACTTGAAAGTCTGATTTAATCCTTGTACATTCTCATGGATGACATGATACATGAATGCAGGTCTGAACAGTAAGAGTTTCTGATGGGCAGGTTTCCATTAACAGGCAAGCCTAGAGCATACGCTCGAACTAACAGGTGCTTTATGCGGAATGCATGCTGTGTGTTTGAATGATCAAAGTGCTTGTAGTGACTGATGCATGAATGCAGGTCTGAACAGTAAGAGTTTCTGATGGGCAGGTTTGCATTAACAAGCAAGCCCAGAGCATACGCTCGAACTGACAGGTGCTTTATGCGGGATGCATGTTGTGTGCTTGAATAATCAAAGTGCTTGTAGTGAAGCAGGGGGTTGGAAGAAAAAGTAAATGTTGCACTTATACTAGATGCAAATGAGATGATGCTAGTAAAGAGTAGCTGGATGGACGGAGGTGTTGCAAGGATTTGCTTCGAGTGGCTAGATCAAGACTTGGATGGCTTGGAAGACTTAGACCAGGGTCAGGCTGGGCTGGACCAGGGCTAGGCTCTCCTCACTCGGGCTCTCCTTGGTGGAAAAGTGGGCTAAATGGGGGAGAAAAACTCAGAACAAACAGATTGCACTCGAGCTTGAAAGCTTGTCAAATGAGAAGGGGAGGGGGGTATTTATAGTAGCTAGGAGTGGCAGAACCCGTAATTATTTTTGGGCGGCACCCAGGGGGCCGCCCGTACGGTCAATTTGCTTCGGGTTCGGAGTGTACGACCTCCGAACCTGAAGCAGCATTTTCTTAACTTTGGGGTTCGAGCTTGCTCCAAGGCTGCGGTTTGGAACTCGGTGAGTTGACTGGGTTTAGGAGATGGGTTGACACGGTGAGTTGACTCGATGGGTTGCCTCAGCGGGTTGACTCGGCGGGTTGACTCGCTGAGTTTTGACTTTTTCTGGGATTTTTGACTGGTTTTTCTTATGGGGGGTTTTTCAGGCTGATGTTTAGGGGTGAGTTGACTGGGTTCAGGCTTGGGTTGGGCTATGGATTGGGGGTTACAAGGGTGAGTTTGGCTGAGTTTGGACATGTGATTTGGGGGTACGGTCCTCCATTCATTCAGCTACCTCTACCAACATTGTAGCCAAAGGTGGGGTGTCTACACTAATCCTTCGTCTCTTTCTCACCTTGGACGTATGTAAACCCTAATGGCATACCCGAATCCCGAGTTACACCCCTTTTTATAAGAAAACCCGAAAATAGAACCCAAATAGGAAAGCCCACGAATCACTTCGTGTCCGGTCGAGCGCCTGGTCAGGCTTGGTCGGGCGCCCACCTAATGTCGGAATTGTCCAGCGACATAACAGAGAAAAGCCCGAATTTTGAGCGTCCGACCAAACTTGGTCGGGTGCCTACCTTGGGCACTGGGTGCCCGGTCCACTTGACCGTCTGGCGCCCGACCACTTCTTGGCTGGATTGGCTCCACATCTCAACACATGTCAAGTACATTAGAAGTTCCACATCATATCAATGGTGTGGATCATCAACTGAAGGTGTTTCACAAGCTCTTGGGGCAGCACTTACCTTTGTAGGGCGCCCAGGTGCTATGTTTAAGTACGCCACAGACAAGGCGTACATGCACCCGATCTAGACACATTAGATCTCTTATGAGGCACGTATAATTCATATTTACCTGGGGGCGCTTGATGTGCCATCACGCAGAAATGGTGTAGGTTGACATAATTTAACTCAAATTAAGCACTTGGTTAAACCATCCTAACCTTTGATTCAAGAAAACTTAAATGTCTGAAATAACACCATTGCATATTTTCCATTTCTAATCATCTAATAAATGCCCATCAATCTAATAGTTAGATATCAGCATAACAATAATGATTTCATTATATGTCCATCCTTGCGCCCGTGATTTGGACAGTAGGTTTGAACTAAATCCATGCCACATATGCAATTTCTCAGTAATTCCTGTCTGTCTATGTATCATCCCTCACTCTCTGCCATAGTATTGGATTCCTAACTATGCCACTCTCCGGTAAGACTCGAACGAAGCATAACTACAATTTGAGCTTTCTTTCTTTCTTTTTCTTTTTCAATTTTTTTTTTATATCCAAAACAAAACATTAACTACAATTTGAGGTTTACTTCCTCATTATGTGCACAGGAAACATCATTAGGTTTTATCATTCCCATTCATTAAAACATACATTCTTACTTCACTTTCACAACCAAAAGTAGAGAGAAGGGAAAACATGGGTTGAAGTAAAAGTGCCATCATGCATAAGCATGATTATAGTATTGTATTACAATTAGAGGAAAAAGAAGAAACTGAAAACAAAATACCCCTGCACTCCCTATGTTGTCTCTGCCCAGCTTGCTGGGCTTTTCAATGAAAAATGCAAAAGATTTATTTCTAGAAAAAAACAAAGAAAAAGAAAAGAAAAAGAAAAAGGAGATACTGATCTGGCTTCAAGGTTATGCAGGTAGCCAGGTGAAAACCTTGCGAAGGTTGTCTAAAGCAAAATTATAACATGAATAGATGCATGCATCAACGATAGAGAAATATAGACCTTGCCAATAGCGGTTGATATAGAGAAGAGCTATGAAAACCAAGAATGACATGGTGCACGACCCCAAAAAGCATGCATAGAAGATTATGTCATCACTATCTTCCTCGTCGTCTGATGTTGTTGGCATTGAAGGTGGTGGCAAAGAAGTGGAGAAACTCTTCAGTGGTGGTCCACAGAGTAGGGGATTGCCTTTGTAGCTGGTTTCTCCGAAGGTGCCAAACTGCCCCTTCATCATGCCGGGTATCCTACCGGATAAGTTATTGTGAGAGACATTGAACATAGATAAGAAGTTCAGCTCAATTGGTTGAGGAGGAATCGCCCCACTCAACCTATTGTAAGAAAGGTCCAGGCTCTCAATCTGTTTTAGGTTTGAGAAGGTTTCTGGAATTGGTCCAGTCAATTGATTGTGGGACAAGTTTAATGCATGAATAGCAATTAGATGTCCAAATTCGGGAGGGATTTCACCTGTTAACTGGTTCCATGACAGATCTACACCAGACATAAAGTAAAGAATATCGCCCTTGTAAGTTTCTGACCTCCTCTTTGTTATAGAACTCCACTTCTTCCTCTTCTGGTACCACATACATAACTTTCATATGCACTCTAACATCGGTACGATATCCAGGCAGACGCATGTCTGAAGGGTTAACCGACCATCCCATGAGAGACAATAAAAGTTGAAAATAAAGTACTTGCTGCCCTCCCGAATGTCATATTACCAAAGCACGGCGGTATTGGTCCAGAGAGATTATTGTGTGAAAGATCTAATATGCTGATGTCTTCAGTTGACACAAGTGCATGGGAATCTGACCTTGCAAATTATTTCCTCCGAGGAGAAGAACCCTTAAATTAGGAAGTGTACCAATCCAACTTGGAATATTACCAAATATCTTGTTGTCCTGATGTCCAATGTAACAAGGGATGACAATTTGGATAAAGCATTTGGCATCAATCCTGTAAGCTCATTTCCGGTCAAATGTAAGAAACTCAAGATAGGTTGAAGCATGAAGGTATGGGACCAAAAATTCTATTTTTGGAAAAGCACAAAAGGGTAAGGCTGTGGAGGTTGCAATACTCAACTGGAATAGTACCTTCGAAATGATTTTCTGACATGGAAAGCCACTTCAATTTAGTAAAGTTCCCAATCTGTTTAGGAAGACGATCTGATATGTTGTTTTTTACGAACATCCAAAATCTCTAGATATGGGCTTTTGAATATACCAGCTGAGATCTTCCCTGTGAATCTATTGCCATCCAAATGCAGATACTGTAACGAAGTCAAGTTCGAATGAGTCGGAAACCCTGGGCCTTGTAATCTATTGTTTGATAGCTTCAAAACTGCTCAATGAGATGCAACCCATGGCCAATTGCTCTGGTATTTCTCCTGAAAAAATGTTTCTTGACAAATCTAGTGATACCAGTTGTCTCAGGTTGCCCACCGAGGGAGGAATGGTACCATGAAGAGCGTTTCTTGACAAATCTAAGTATTTTAAATTTGGTAGGAGGAAACCGATATTTTCAGGAAGTTGTCCGTAGATGTGGTTATTGGAGACGTCCAACTTCCAAAAGTCGACATTTTCAGGATGAGTTGCAGATGGAATGGGCCAAATAAGGAGTTGCTACTCAGGTCTAGCGTTTTGTAGTCTTTCATTATTCTCTAACAACCAAGATGGAAAGTTTCCCTTCATGTTGTTGTGGGAAGGTCCAATGATATCAAGTCATATTGGGTGGAAAGGAAGCTGGGGATGGTACCAGTGGGCTTATTGATGTTGCAGTTTGATAAAAAGAGGGCCTTCAACTGGAATTTAGGAACCCATGCTGTGGATTCAGTTTCAACCTCTAACTGATTGGGATAATTTATAACTTCGTCCTCAGGGTTCAGTACTGAAAGTTCCACAACCTCAAGCTTCGAAAGGTTAGCAAATGAGCTAAATGAGAGAGACCCTTGAAACCGGTTGTAAGAGAAAGAAAGGAACCGGAGCATTGTGAGGCTAGAGATGAGAGATGAGGAGATTTGCCCACTGAGTCTATTATCGGAGAGATCAAGTAGTTGGAGGGGATGACAAGTTGCTGAGACATGGAGGAAGGCTCCCTTCCAATTCATTGTGTTGAAGATCCAGCTCTTGGAGATTCTCGAGATTGCACAAAGCTACAAAAGCAAACAATGAAATTAATCTACCACTGCAAAATTTAAGCTCCCACCTGGGGGGGGGGGGTTAGTCATGCAACGCACACATCCTATTAGATGCGCAACACACCCACTCGGTTAGTGGGTTTCAAACCCAAGACCAGCAGTTGAAACGCCCAGGCTACCAGATGGGCTAGCGGGCAATCCCCCATCAATCTACGTTGTCCATTACATCAATGACAATCTCTCATGGGCCACCATGCAAAACATTGCACCAATCAATTTGTTAAGCAGGCCTGTTGTTTTATGTCCATCAATTTCCCCAGCCATGGATGAGAGTGATGCTTTACTATAATTACAAAGATACATCTGTCAACGCGAGCTAGGTACTGTAAACGCTTTTTTACCGTGGGACCCGTGGTTTAGCCATCCAGACGATTTTATTTCGGTCATCCATATTTACAAACACATGGGTTGATAGTGCATGTATGGCCCACTGTACATGTGGGGCTGTAAACATTTCACGCTGTGAGTCTATGGTTTAATGATCCAATCCATTGATCTCCACTTACCATCTGATCATGCATGTGGGTCCCACAGTGCACATGGCCCCAATCGAATTTAAATGCACCTGACCATTGAACATTTAACCATGCATGTGTGGCCCATTGTATGCCGTGCAAGTGGACCCAAAGGTTTACTGATCTAAACCATTGGCCTTAACCACCTTATTATGCAATCGGGCTATAGTGTAATGATATCATTTAATCGAGTAGGTGAGCGCATAATGATGCACAGCATACCATTTGATCAATGGTGGGCGTTTCTACCCTTATTATTTTTTGTGGTGTGGCCCACTTGTGTTTTGGCTCTGCCTAAATTTGCCTTCTCGTCTAAAGATCACCACGCAAAATAGGATGGCGGAGTGGATTTTACTGAGATGTTGCTGTGGGCCCACAGTATTGTTGCACAGGCGGTGTCATAGGAAGTGGGAAATGGGAGATTCACATTGCTTCAAATTCGGAGGTCAATCCGGATTCCGATGGGGACTTCCATGCTATATGAGTGTGTATAGTCTGTGTTGAATACACACAAAAATTCAGTGCCACCTATTCTCATTGGAAAGCGTCATCACTAATGAGGTCAGCTCACAAAACAAGCCCATTTTCCCTCTCAAGTATGGATTGCGTGCTACACAACCTCATTTTTACCATGTGGAATTTCTGTGAGCCTTACCATGATCTATCTGATAGATCCGCACCGTCCATCAATTTTTTTAGATTATTCTAAAGCTTAAGACCAAAAAGTAGGCACATCCAAAGCTTAAGTGGACCACACAACAAAAAAACATGGGATTGAACGAGAAAACATTGAAACCTTTCTGCAATCCACTGTGAGGTTTATTTGCCATCTAACCTCTTCATAAGGTCACTTAGACCTTGATGAAGGGAAAACACAAGCATCATCTTGATCAGAGTCATCTGTGGCCCCAAGAAGTTTTCAATGGTAGGCATTCAATTCCCACTCTTTCCTATCATGTGGCCCACTTGAGCCTTGGATCTGACTCGTTTTCAACCTCATGACTAAAATGTATGAAACAAAACGGATGAATAATGTGGATCTAATAAATATATCACGATGGGCCCCACGGAAGTTCCACACTTCAACCGTTCTGATTTCTTCTCTCTAAGAAGAGCAGCGGGATTGTGGGAATTTTTTGCAGGCCCATGATGATTTATTTCGGAGATCCACACCGTTCATATACCTTTTCATATCTTTCTAGGTTATAAGCCTAAAAACAAGGCATATCCAACGCTCAAGCAGAACACACCATAGGAAACAGTAGAATTGATGGTATTGTTGAAAACTTCTTAGGGCCACAAGCAGATATTTGTGTTGTACCTTCATCCAGGTATGGGTGGCCTTATGAACAGGTTAGATGTCAGATAAGCCTCAAGCTTGGCCCTAAGAAGGTTTCAATCACAGTTAGTGTAATCCCCATTGCTTTCTTTAGTGTAGTCCGCTTGAGCTTTGGATGTACCTCATTTTTGTAATGATCATGCTCTCAACTTATTTGGAAAAATTGATAGACGGTGTGGATGTAACACAAAGGTCATGGTGAGGAGCAGTGAAGTTTCACACTCTAAAAGTTGTGCTATGTAGCACGCAATGTACTGGGACAAAAATTTGGGATATTTTGTGAGCTTGATATATAGAAAATGACGTGGGTGAATGGGAAGCGCTGGCACTGCAATTTCCTGTGCTTTCAACATAGATGATTCACACTCGTGCTTATATACGGACCTTTTACTCATCGATCAGTTTATCCTTGTGCTACGACCTCATCCAACAAATCAGCCAGATGAGAACTTCAACTTCGGTGGGTCATACCTCATCGAACAATGGGGATGGGGTGAAAACCGAATGTTTGTGTGCAGAGCACCGAGGTTATGTATTTACACTGGCCAGCTACAACCAGATCGAATGAATGAGATGTCGTCATGTGTTGTCACCCCCTACAAATATTAGAAAAGGAACTCACGGAGTGGAAAAGGGAGATCCTGAGAATCTTAAGGACACCTTCGCTAGAAGCACGTGTGTCATCAGGAGTCTTATAGTGCATTGAGATGTATAAAACGACCGAAACCTTAAGACTTGGTCATTCTTCGAACGACACGTAGCTAAAAGATACAAACTATGCATATGCAAGGTCTTAAAAAGCATGCATGACCCAACGCAAAGCTAAAGTAGTGATGCACGCAAACATATGTGAATGGCCACAAGCATTTAGAAGTTTTGTCGGTAAAGTAAATTGAAATTAAAGCTTTCAGAAAATAGAAATACAAGCAAGATATGATAACACATTGGTTAGTTGGCCTTCTCCTGAATTAGATCGAAGTAGGCCGAGACCGCTAGTTAATCACCCGATCAATCCCACATACTAAGGAATGGATATGCAAAGCCACCGCCTTATTTATTATTATTTTTCTTTTAAGAGAGAGAGAGAGAGAGAGAGAGAGAGAGTTATCAACAATTCGGGTGGGCATCACAAAAAGATTGACAACCCCACCTATCGTGAACTCCATTCTCTATTTAGACAAAATCAAAGCAAACAAACTCAGATGGGCGTTGGGGTCATCCTTTTCTAATCAAACCTAGCCCGGCACAATCCAAGGTGATGAGGCCCTCACATGTCTGGGGAGATCTGATTCAGCGAGATAATGATGTAGGACAAGGACCCCTTGATGAAGGGCATGGGTCAAACACATTCTTATCTCACATGGACCACAAAGATCAAGAAAAGTTCGACAAAAATCATCCATTTTGCATGGATGGATCGTAAATCGGCCATAACTTTTGATCTAGGAGAAGTTACGGGACATACAACATATAGATTCCTACTGAAATTCCGTTTTAAGGTAAACCGACCCACAAAAGTGGGTCGCATCTGTCCGTTTCGCCAGAAAATGCGCAATTTACAGAAAAAAAGATTTTAGGAGAAAACTTACTAATTTTAGTAATTCTAATTTTTAGTATGTTTCTTTCTTTTTTAAGAGTTTTTATTTACTTAGCAGTTTTTATTTTTGTTTAGCAATGAATTTAGAAAGAGTCTACTCAGTAGTAGTGTTTAATTAAGATTTTACTATTTTTAGTAACTTTCTATTTTGGAAAACTTATTATTTTTAATAAGTATGAATTAGGGTTTAGTTACGGATATTTAAGAATATTAAATTCGTTTTTAATGTGGACTTTCATATTATTATTCAATAAAATTTTGGTTTTTACCAATTTTATATCGTGGATTCGAGATTTTCCCTTGTGGATTCGAGGACACCCTGTTGAGGAGTCCAGGGAGCCTTGTGGATTCCAAGGTAGTTATCCTATGAGGAAGACGGTGATCGACCTCACCACATCTTCCCTACGTCAGATAGCACTTATCGGACCATCCCCTGCTTTCTCATCCGTGCCAAGGAGTCTGCAACTGCATTTACCTCCAGCAGCATGTAGGATAGACCACATGCATGGATCGTTGAAGTGACTTAATCATACCAATCCGATAACAAGGTTCCAGGGGGCAGCAGATTGATTCTTCATGACCGCCTCAGCTACAATGGACGAATCTCTTTCGACGATGATGTTTGTCAGGGCCCATGATCTCTCATATCTTGAGCCCATCACCATTTCTTAAGCTTCAGTGGCATTGTTTGAAAATCTGGCCATAGGCACGATGAGATGCAAAAATCAAGTGCCCCTTGAGGTCTTGACAAATGCCTTCTCCACATTCTTCTCTCGGATTCCCTCTCGCGGAACCATCCACATTCAGTTTGATCAAACCTCGAGGTGGATGACTCCATTTCACTACACAGGTCCTCTCTGCATCACAAAATGTGAATGGGGAAGGCCAAGAGTTTGAAGGGTGATTATGTTTTTTTGGGAGGAGGGTCTCTTCCTCTTAAAGGTGGTTGTCGCCCCCCATTCTCTCAGCCATTTAAGAATTTTACCAATCACAATCTCCATAGAATACTTTTTCCATCAAACCAACGAGCATTTCTCGCTAGCCAGATTTACTTGAACAATGAAGGCGAGGCCCAGCCCCATCAGAAGTTTGAATCTAGATGTTGTGCTGGCCCTGGAGGTCCATTGGCAATTCATTTGCGTAATGGATTGATTGGATTAAATGTGCATGTCAAAAAGGCGAGCGAGATGTTTCCATACCTAAGAAGTGAGAACGTCATTGCAAAATAGATGATCCAGGTCTTCTGTTTGGCATTGCGAATGTTGATTCAGGTTTAAGATTGGCGTTTGAATTTGCAATCGGGGCTAAGAATGCTGTGCGGAAGACACCTGATGGACGCCATAAGGAAGGGGCATACCGTTCGTTATGTTGTACTAACCAACCAGCCGACTGGATGTTATGGCTGACAAATAACTCAGATATTAATCAATGTTGGACTCTACTGGATCAGTTTTAGAATACCTTAGGTCGGGGTCTGCTAGAATTATAGTGACTAAATATTGTGCACGGGCTGATAATAAATTGCTCTGCTTGTAGTACACTGCCTGGCTTCCTCTGGCTCCACCTAAGCAGGTAAGGATAGAACCTCCACATGTGCAGAACATGGAGGCTAGCTGAACTCCTATTTTCTGAACAACTACATCGACAAGGATATCATTGTTGGGAAAACTAGAAGTGGAAGCGGAAGCGGAAACGCATGGAGTAATGCGAGATCAAACGAGAAACATAATGAAATCAATCACACACAAGCATTCACCACAAGCGAATCCGATTTCACGTGGAAAAACCCCTCAACGGGTAAAAAACCACGGTACAAAGCGATCCACTATTAATATTAGAAGATTACAGAGATTGACAGCCCATAAGCAGGGAATAAACAGAGAAAGCCCAAAGTTCTCTCTCACAGAACTCTCTCCCCTCTTCCTAACACGATTAGGAAACCTTAGACACCTTAGGATTTCCTCTAAATCCGGATTATCAGCCTTTAAATAGGCAAAACACCGAAATAGAAACATCTTGCATGCTATTGCGAGCTGCGCAAGAAGTCCGCACGCACAACCGACCGGTCACACATCACATAGAAACTGTCCAGGGGAAAAACTCACACAGTCCCGTCACACTGCCTCGCAGCCAACCAGTCGGAGCCCTCTGAAGACCAGTCGGTCGACCGGTCTGGGCACACAAAACTATCCAGCCTTCTTGCTGTGCATTTGGGTCACACGGCTAGACCAGTCGCCTGACCGGTCTGAGCACCCAAACCGTGCACATGTTCGAAGGCTCCCTAACAAGCATTGTGCATGATCTTCCAGGCTAAAATGGCAATTTTCTAAGGGGAGGGGGGGGGGGGGGGGGGGGGGGGGGGGGGGGGGGGGGGGGGGGGGGGGGGGGGGGGGGGGGGGGGGGGGGGGGGGGGGGGGGGGGGGGGGTGGGGGGGGGGGGGGGGGGGTGAATATATTCTATAGCCATTGCTCCAATGGTTTTTTTGGTTCCTTTGACAAATCAGATCTCACACTGACGGCAGAGAGAATTTCCCATTTGAGGAGGTGGTCCATGCTAGTCGGTCTTCTCTGTCGGATAAAATGATGTTCTTGATTTTGATAGATTGTAGGATTTGGGCGGGAACACCCCTAAGAGATTGGAGAAATCCCAAGAATTGGACTGTGTTAAAAAATCCTTAACCTTAGCCTCTGAGGGATGTTCAAGAATTGGTCCCATTGTTGTCCCTACTAGAAGACCGCCACCAGTCCAATTTTGCCACCAGAAACTCATGATGCCTTCCAATTAGTCATCTAGTTTTCTGAATGGAGAAGAGAATCTTCTTACTTCTTTCCAGAGATTGGAACTCGTAGCAGGTACTTTACCATTGGATGTCAAGAATTTCCCAAGGTACTTGCTGGAGAAGAGTTTGGACCATTGGGATTTCCCTTCCAGCAAGTTCCAACACATCTTAGCTCTCAAAGATTGCATCACATCTACAATTCTACATATCTCAAGCCCTCCTTCCTATAATAGCTAACAAATCTTGGACCAGCTAACCCAATGTCGTCTCTTTTCACCTTCCGAGGAGCCCAAAAAAAATTTGCAAGCATCAACTCAATCTTGCCACATGTGGCTTAGGGGAGGTTGAAGGCTGCCAACAAGTGCATCAGGAAACTAGCTAACACATACTTGATCAAGGTAGTCTTACTAGTTGTGTTGAGGATTTTGATTTCTCTTGTTACCTTATTCATAATCTTTTGAAGTAGAGATGAAACGGAGATGCTCGATGTTTGCCGTTGGCTAAAAGAACACCCAGATAAGTAATTGGGAGTATCGCTTGATGGAATCCCGTCACCTGGTTAACTTTGACACCTCTTGAAGACGGAGCATATTTTGGAAGGATAAAACAGCTTTTGCTAGAGTTAATTTTCTAGCCAAACGCTCTCTCATATATATGCTGATATGAAGTTTAACATCACTCGAATGGAGGAGATTTTGCCATTAAAGAAATAATAGTGTCATAGCAAATAGTAAGTGGGAAATTAATGGGCATCCTCGAGAACTCTGGAAAGGGATGCAACTACATGAAAGAAATAGTTTTCGAATGCCCCGACTAAGGGCCTCCGCTGCTAGGATGAAAACTAAAATTACATCAGTAGTCAACAAGACACCAACACTTGCGCGTGCGGAAGCTTAAGAACGGAACAACTAGAATTATGGCTAAGTCCTAGAGGAGGGTGATTAGGACCTTTTGAAATTCTTTTCGTCACTTAACAATTTTATCAATTTAAAGTAAGTAAGCAAATAACACTTTGGCTTTCAAACCTAAGTGGATCCAATCACAAGGTTAGCATATAATTAACAATTAAACAACCCAGCCGAAGCATGCATAGATAATCACATGATTAAAAAAATCAAGCTTCTAATCTATACAACCTATGTAGACATATAAGAATGGATCATTGATCTCAAGTCTACACTACTAAGTGAAAGAACATCATATGTGTGTGGATGTGCCTATCTAGTACATAGCATACATTCTAATTAAGCATTTCATAATTAACATTTAAACACAATGCAATAAGAATGTGTTCATAACAATCACAAACACAACGATATATAGTGGTTGACTTCGGGTCTACTCCACTTCCGTTCAAGTACTCAACCCCCTTGAGCACAACGGCATTCACTAGGAGTTTAAATTTGGTTCCTCCAACCAAGGTGTTTTAACTCGGATCCACCAACCGAGGAGTTTACAGGTTCCTCCCAACCTACACGTTCACACTCGTGTTGGTGGCTCCCCTTTGGAGACTTGTTTAGGCTTACTGAAGTCAAGGTCCTACAACTAAACCTCAATTTAGACTTCACTCATGAGTCAAAGTCCTACAACCAAACCACAATGATTTTTGGCTCTACAACCGAGCCAACGTTTTACAACCGAACCTAGCATTTACTCCACTAGAGGATCCCCATTTGCAGGCTAGATTTGACCCTACAACCGGGTCTAAGTCCTACAACCGAACCTATCAATTTTAAAGACAATCTACACTACACTCGATTCTCCATGGGAAGAAAGTGATGGACTTTAACAAAAGACAACCTTACTTTTCAATTGAGCCCCTTTGCGTCACCTCGGGTTACTTCTTCTTGCTCTCCTATGCTCTAATTATCTCCCATTGTGCTCCCTCGATGTTGTTATCGATGCTTTGCCAATGCTCCAGCTCAATGATTAATTCCCTTGCATTTACTCTTCTTGAGATGTCCAAGGTCGATGGGAGGTGATGAAACCTTTACAAATAGTAGAAATGGGTTTCCTAAGGAATACACTTATTGGATTCTTAAGTGGTGCTTAGACAAAGGTTTTAACTGTGATCAAGGCATCTAAACTCCTAGGGATCAAGAGAGAACAAGCTCATTCCATTTAGCTTTGAATGCCCTGAGCTTGTGATGAATCATAAAAGAAAATGACTCAATGGGTTTGGAATAGAGCCTCTAGTAGTCTTTAACAATGGTGGCTTCTATCCTCAAAATCCCTCTCTTGGCCCAAAATCGCATCTCCCGTATATATAGTATGTTTTCTCCCAATAGTCAAATAACAGGCAGAAAACGAGCAATAACGACTATTTCTGATCGATCAAATATAGTTCCAATCATGGTCAGTCCAGAGATTTCATCAAGTTGCTGGATATCTCTGATCAATCGAATAGTGTTTTAATCAATCGA
>PVNU02001694.1:0-29752 GCA_003013855.2 Liriodendron chinense
CCGATCGGGAATGGAAGGGTTGCGATTGGGTACCCAGGTTGCAGCAAACTGCAGGGACAATTGCAACGTTTTCTCCAAACTCCGGCGGTATGTGCGAGTGATCGGTTTCCAAACGATCAACTGGCACAGATGCAAAGGCAAGCAATGATTTCAAACCATGATCCATGAATGACCGAGTCAGAAGTGGGGTGTCCACTCGCTTTGGCATTCGGTTGCACGCAACCTCTGCCAAAGAGGGGCATCTGTAGACACCCCACCTTCGGCTACACTGTTGGTAGAAATAGCTGGATGAATGGAGGACCATACCCCCAAACCCCAAGCCCAAACTCAGCCAAACTCACCCTTGTAGGCCCCATTCCATAGCCCAGATCAAGCCTAAACCCAGTCAACCCAGTCCTAAACACCACCCTGAAAAACCCCCCATAAAAAAGGCCAGTCAAAAAATCCCAAAAAAGTCAAACTCACTGAGTCAACTCGCTGAGTTAACCCGCTGAGTCAACCCGTTAAGTCAAAACACTGAGTCAACCCGTCGAGTCAACCCGTCGAGTCAAACCACCGAGTCGACCCGCTGAGTCAACTCACTGAGTCGACCAGCGAGTCCAATAGCAGCCCCGAGGGAGCGGCCGTACTCGCTGGAAACCGAGGAGCGGCCGTACGGGCGGCCCATGGCAGGCCGCCCGGACAAAATTACGAGAGCTGCCACTCTCCGCTGCTATAAATACCCCCCACCCCTTCTCATTTCATCAATCCATTCGAAGCCCTTCAAGTCCAGCCAGTCCGGGTGCGGTCCGAGTCCTCATCCACCCCTTAGCCCATTTTTCCACCAAGGAGAGCCCGAGTGAGGAGAGCCTAGCCCTGGTCCAGCCCAGCCTGACCACTGGTCCAAGCCTCCCAAGCCATCCAAGTCTTGATCCAACCACTCGAAGCCAACCCTTGCGACACCTCCGTCCACCCAGCTACTCATTTTCCAGCATCATCTCATTTGCATCTAGCATAAGTGCAACATTTACTTTCCTTCCAACTCCCCTGCTTCACTACAAGCACCTTGATTACTCAAGCACACATGCATATGTCTTTATATTAAGCACCTGTCAGTTCGAGCGTATGCTCTGGGCTTGCCCGTTGTTGGAACTTGCCCATCAGAAACTCTTACTGTTCAGACCTGCATTCATGCTTCACCATAAAACACCTTGATCATTCAAGCACACTGCATACGTCTTATATTAAGCACCTGTCAGTTCGAGCGTACGCTCTAGGCTTGCCCGTTGTTGGAACCTGCCCATCAGAAACTCTTACTGTTCAGACCCGCATTCATGCATCATGTCATTCATGAGAATATACAAGGATTAAATTAGACTTTCAAGTATTCGATCGATTCTGTGAAGTAGAGACCGTACTTCGGTACGGGCAGTGTGTGGGGTGCTTAACCTCTTCCCACCCTGTAACCGTGATCCCTTACCTTGAATCTCTGACCGCAGATCAACAGGAGTCATTTTAGAGGAAGGAATCTTCGGATTCCCTTCTCTAACGTTTCTACGGGGTCTAGCCGACTGTAGATTCGAAATAACTGGCTAATGGCGACTCTGGTCTTATATAAATTCACTTAAACACATCCAGCTCAATACGACAACCAAACGAAGCCCTCGAGAATGAGGCAAGCCAGTGGCACAAACGGCGATTTCGCACTCACGCATCCTCATCTCCTTCTTTTCCGAAAGGAAAGGGGAAGGGAGAAGAACGTCGTGTGGGAGCGCGGGAAAATCGGCGAGGGTCCACACTATGCTATGGTGACGGGAAGCTTGTGTTAGAGAGTTACACAGATGCAGATATGGCAGGTGACATAGATTCCAGGAAGTCAACATCGGATTTCATGTTCACGTTTGCTGGGGGAGCGGTTTCTTGGCAGAGCAAACTATAGAAGGTCGTAACATTGTCGACGACAGAGGCCGAATACATTGCAGTCACAAAAGCATGCAAGGAGATGCTTTGGATGAAGAGGTTCCTACAAGAACTTAGCCTGAAGCAGGAGAAGCACGTGGTCTATTGTGATAGCCAAAATGCGATACACTTGAGCAAGAATCCAAGTCAGCATTCCAAGTCGAAGCACATAGAGATTCGGTATCACTGGATCAGGGATACTTTGGAACAGAAGGTGTTACAGCTTGAGAAGGTTCACACGGACGATAACGGGTCAGACATGATGACCAAGGCTCTGCTCAAGGGAAAATTTGAGGCTTGTAGAAGCCGGGCTGGCTTGCAGATGGTGAACTCCTCCTGAGTCGGAAAAGGGGGAGATTTGTTGGAGTTTTCCTCCTCACGTGTGCAAAGGAGAGGGACAAATGTTCCTGTCCGACCGGCCGGACAAAGTGGCTAGAAATCAGAAATTCTCTGGATGAATTTTGTGACCGGCCGGTCGTCCTGGCGACCGGTCGGTCGTCCTGGCGACCGGTCGGCAGACAGGTCGGGTTACGTGTTTTCTAACACAGTTTTCTCTCTGGACTTAGTTTGGTAGGTCCGACTGGCCGGCAGTCTTGGCCGACCGGTCGAAGGTATGCGCGGACTGCTACTGCAGTTTCCAAATCAAGCTAGGACTCTTGCAAATCTACATATATGGAGTTCTAATTCGGGATTTGTGATTCCCACAAGTTGTTCTACACGTCCTAAGTGAGAGAGAGAGAAAAAGAGAAAGAGAGGAAGAGAAAGAGGGAGAGGAAGCTTATTGGTAGAGGAGGCATTGCTCGAGAAGGTGATTCCCGATGCAACGACGTCTCGGCTCTTCAACGTCCTCGTGCTCGGGTGAGATCTCTCAGTTTTTCTTGTCCTTTCATTGTTATCCATCCCTGTGTGGGTGAAGAAGGTTTGATCCAAGCGGTGTGTGCTTGTGATCGGTTGTAACAGTTCTCTGAGATAGTGGATTGTTGATCTAGACTAGGTCCCGTGGTTTTTACCTCTTTTGAGGGTTTTCCACGTAAAAACTCCTTGTGTCGTGTGGTTGTTTGTTTACTCTTGATGATTGCATTATATTAGTTCATAATTCTAGTGCATTGGGGGGCGAGATCCTCATGCTTGTGTGAAACGCACCTAACATGGTAAAGGAGAATCAATTACTTGCAAGTGTCTTTAAATTATTTATTCTTCTTCTATAATGATGGTCCACTTGATTATTTGACCTGGCCAATGAGCTGGGCCAGGCCATTCATAGTTGACCTGGACTCAGCCTACACCAGTACTACATTTCAAGGTTGAGCTGGGTTTTGGGCCCAAGATACCTGGCCCATTGCAACGCGTGGATTTTCATTTTGTTGGGTTTGGTGGTGTTATGGAGTCATATGCATAAAAGTCAGACGCGTTTGGTTTTCATTAGAGCTGAGTTGTTGGAACTTGAATATGCATGAATTAATCACAAGGCAGCGTCTGTTACTGTGATTGTATGGCATGAACGATTCTGGGCACACTTATCTGGGTGGGACCCACCACGAAGATGCTCAGGTGGGCCATGTTTTATGATGAGAATTCAGCAAGGAATGTCATCGTACACGTGTGGATCAAATGGCGAGTGGACAGACCTCAACGGGATTCCCAAGGTGGGTCTCACCTAACAGCTCGGATCTCGCATGCATTCGACACTGCAGCCCATTAGCGACGTCGCCTCTTCAATTTATAATCGCGCGAATCGCCTTAACATCTCTTTTTAACAAACGCAGGCGCCTCCGGGCAGACGCGGATTGCAGCGCAGTGAGTAATCTCTGTGGGGTCCACAGTGATGTATGTGTTTTATCCACACCGTCCATCCGTTTTTTCATCTCATTTTAGGGCAAAAACCCAAATTGAACCATATCCAAAGCTTAAGTGGACTACACGAAAAGAAACAGTAGGAATTTAACGCTACCATTGAAATTTTTTCATCCGTTTTTTCATCTCACCTAATCCGCTCCCCCTCGTCCGCTGCCCACGTGGCATGCTTGGTGGCAATGGAGACCAGTGGATCCGTTTTTGAATGGACGATAGGCTGGAAATTGCGCTCATCGTATGATCTTAACCATCTGATATTTTCAATTTTGGCCGTCGTGTTTGCTAAGTTCAACGGTTAGGATCTTTGAATCAATATAATTTTCAGTCTATCATCCATGCACGATGGATCATGCAATTTGGATGGTCTGGATTGAAATGAACGAATCACCGACTGCTTAGGGAATCGATGGTGACCGCAGATCAATCACGTCCACAACAAAAATCTCATACATCACTCGACAAAACACAAGCACTAATTCCCAAAACTAACTAGAATTCCATCCAATCTGTGACCCAACTAAAATACTCATACATTCGACCAACCCTCGGTGATTGAAACCGTTCATCCACTGACCAACTGCTCTGAACAGGCCATGGTGTAAAATCGCACCATAAAATGTCCAGTTTTCACTCTCAACGTGATAAAGTGAACACCAACGGTCAGGATCACCCAATCAGTACAACCTTTTATGTTCTAGCCAACAAGATTGAGGCCCACAAAAACGGCGGTTCCAATTTGGTGGGCCAAAACGAACGGCATTTTACATTTTTGGCAGGGATTAGCATGTTGAGGAGAATGTAAACAGGAAAATGACCCATCACAATAGGAGACCCAACGAAACGATCTGAACCATCCGTTATGTGAAGCATACAGTTGATGGGACGCCGTGTCCAAATCACATCAATCAGGGAGTTCTAAACATCCGATCAATGGCCTATAAAATGGACAGTCAAGATCACTTGCAAAAAATGTAGGTCCAGTCTATATTTTGAACCAACTATTTGTTGCGGTCTATTGTAGATTGCTTGTGGTCAGAAACAATGGCTTCTATCAGACCATCCTAAACATCCCATCCATGGATTATAAAATGAATGGCTATAAAAGATAATGCCCAATTAAAAGATGGATAAGATCATATGATTGGCTTGATTTTTCCCATGACTGACCTATAAAACGTGTTCTACACCTAATGGACGGTTCAGATCACTCGACTTGCTGTCCAAGTGTTACAATGCTGTTAGTAGCACCATAAATTGTAATGCTCCCAATATAGATTGCTGGATTGAGCCAAATTACCATTTTTGACCCGCCAGGAACAATGCATGTAGCTAGGTTCACCTTTCGCTGGTCTACAGACCGTCGATTTGGCTGGCCCATCACGGATGCATCATTTCTCTGGGAGATTTACACCGTAGAACTGGAATGTGGATTTAAAAAATAAAAAAAAAAATCAAAATATACATGGATCAAAAGAATTCTCGCCTTCTGATCCATGGACAGGATTGTCTAATTGCTGTGGTTAGAGAGAGAGAGAGAGAGAGAGAGAGAGAGAGAGAGAGAGAGAAGCCATCCATGATAGGGCCCAGAGGATGGATGGACCTGATTGCACCTATCCATGCCCCAATGCCTGATGCAACCCGAGACCGAACCTATAGACTACTGACCCTAACACCACCCGACAAGAAGCTATATAAAGGAGAATGATCCAGTCAGCATTGTCGACCTCTATGGGCCCCACCGTGACGTAGTCATAATATCTACCCCAGCAATCAGATGCACCATCACATGTTGGGCCCTGAGCCCAAAAATGAGGCCAATCCATGACTCAGGTGGTCCACGCCACAGAGAAAAAGTTGAGAGGTGGACCTCACCATTGAATGTTTAGGGGCCACCGTTCTTTGTATATCCAATCCAATCCATTGACTTGGCACATCCTCCCAGGATGAACGGACACGCCGTTCAAGCACTCAGGACGGCCTCAGCTCAATCAAGGGTAGCCATCCCCTCCCAACTGTTTCCTTGCGATGTTGCCCATCAGAGTCATGGATAAGTCTGATGTTTGGACCCTATCCAGACATAAAGGAGACGCATCTAATGGACGGAATGGATTTCATCCAAACATCAGGCCGGGGCCCACACAACTCGATCATTCTCCATATAGGAGATGTGCCATTGACATTAAAGAACAATTTCAAACGCACAACAAAACAATAATAGAATCAGTTCTTAAAGGAGTATATCATTGTAACGAAGCATCATCATATGTGGGCCTGATCAAAATGAACGGCCCACAATATTTCTTTACAAATTATTAAATTGGCCCGATATTCAACGGCTACAAATAGGCTAACCTTCGAAATACCATAACCGCCTCTGTATAACCACACATCCCAGACTCTGGCTAGCCACAAGAATCATAAAAGCCCGCCGGGGTTCTTACGTTAATAGCCGTACGATCGCTCTCTTCCGGTGGCCCAATTGAGGCTCACGCTTAACTTTGATCACATGGTTCAAAACCTTCACGTAGTGGCCCACCATTCCACTCAGCTTAGCTTCATCAGTACACTCTCCTTGCTTTGTAGCCAATGCGAGGTTCTTCTTTTCTTCCATGAAGTGGTGGCCCAGTGAATTTGAGTGGTACCCCACCTTGCTGCCACGCTTCTTACTGCCCTCGCTGTCCATCAGATCCTTCAACGTTCTCCGAATGACTGCGCCCTCCTTCCCTTCGACCCCTTTCGATAGAACCCCGCCGTCGTGATCGGCGCTTTGATCAGAAGATGTTACGGTTAGAGCCATCGGTTTCCTTGTTCTCCTTGACTTGGTGAGATCATAGCGGCCTCCGTTTGTGTTGCACTCGCTCCCCATCGTCGATCACGGGACCGGACGCTAAGGGGAATGTGGTGTTCTTGGTGAGAGATGGGAGTTAAGGGAGATAATACATTGTTTGGAAGGGGAAGTAGCCATCCGTATTTTGCTTCATGGTTAATTAAGAGAAATCAGCTAATATAGAAAGGTGGGAAGTCTGCTTCAGAGGTTTAAATAATTGAAAGATCAACCCACAGCCCCTTGATTGTCACATGATGCTAGCTTGGTGGGCCCCACGTCTTTTCCGTTCCAGTATCAGATCCAGATCGACAGTCATTTCTCGATGATAAATGACTCCAAAGATTCATAGGGGTGGGTTACACCAGATTTATCCTAATCAAAGCAACAGATCTGCCTCTCTGAATATAGAGACTCTAAATGTACATACGACACATCACGAATCAGATATTTAAGTCAGGCACCATGTGGGCCCCACTATATAGATCTAATGGCCCACTTCATCAACCAACCAAAACAAAAAGAGAGAAAACAATGCAAATGTATGGTGGGTGGCAAGCAACTAAGAGAGACTAATCAAAGGTAGGAAGCAGAACAATAAGGCTTTAGCTGATGCTATTAGAAATCACCACTCTGCATTACTTAAAAGAAAATCAATCAAACGGGAAGAAAGAAGAGAAGAGTAATCCCAACGGTTCGTTCATATGGACCATAGATCTAAAGGGTGATCCAGTGAACTAAAGGCATGAGATGTAGATATTGACAAAGCCAATGAACATCAACAAGGAACTTTCAGGCTCTTCTCACAACAACCAGTCATATGGTTGTGCAGCCTGTCAATGCAGGCTGCCCATATGCAGATGGCCTGTAGCATTAAAGAAAAAAAGGAAGAAGAAGAAGCACATAGGATAATCCTAGCCATCTGATTGACAGAATTTTCACCTTTAAATGTGGGACATTGGAACCTTTATTCCAGTCGCAGATCAGACAGCTAGGATCGTGCATTCATTTTAAGAATCAGTACATAATTAATATTCCAAAAGTAAATGGGAATAAATCAATAAAATCACTTCTCTCACTGAAATTATGCAATTCACTGTTTGTGCTTCAATTACAAGTGAAGCTGACACCCCCCACTTACAACCACAAACACAATTTCTGCTACAGATGAAAAGAAGGCGGGGCATGATCATTCAAGTTTGAGCTGTGTGCAGCCCACTGTGATGTTTGAAGGCCATCCAACCCATCCATTAGAATTTAGATGCAACAGAATTGCAGGTCCAACATGCTGTGTGTATATGTCATCCAATCTGGTCATCAGGTGTGCCCCACCAGAATTAAAAGGGGCAAAACAGAACTCAGGTCATTCAAGAACTCGCATGGGCTACAACAAGTGAATATATTAGTTGTATGCGGGTTTGTACATTGCACCCTGTGGTGTGTCCCATCTGAGTTTTGGATAAGAGTGGTTCTAGGAAAGTACGGTGGAATATAAGAAGGCACACCAAATGCACGGATTGGATTCCACCTTCACATCCCAAGTGAGCCCCCACACAGCTCGAACATATGGTGGATCATTCCACAATGAAGCCTAGCGACAGTATGATAAGCCATTAACGAGCAGAGCCCAAAAAAATACCCAAACAAAAAAAAAAGAAAAAAAAAAAAAAGAAGAACAAGAACAAGAACAAGAACAAGAAGAAAGAAAGAAAATTCGGCAATAGTTGCGGTTGAGCTCTTGCATCATTGTAATTATTTACTTCACCCGCCAAACAATCAGAGCAAAATTGGATGTGCTTTTCGGATCAGACAAGACCAATAAACATGGGCACAATCAGAAGAATGATCTTGGAAACACGCACCATTGTAGCTCTGCTGCTGCCGGGGTTAAAAGGTGAAAATGGTGGTGGTGGTGGTGGAGGCGGGCTACTGCTGTTGGTGTTCGAACCCCCGCTGAAATCAAAATTAGCAGGTTGGGGGTCAGGTTGGGTGGCAGATCAGATCGATTGTAGATATGTAAGTGAATAGGAAACTCACCTTCCAGCGAAAATACACGAACCGTAGCCTGCATAAAACAATGATTAATCAGAATGATATTTCTTTAGAGTTAGGATTTAGAGATTTTAACCAAAAAAAAAAAGTAAGGCCACATGAGTGAGCTGTCAATGTTTGGCTTAAGACTGTAGTCTAGGAATTTGACAAAAGAGAACTCATCACCTACATGGCACTAGTGTAACAGTCGGTCCCACCATGACGATCGCCTGACACAAGAATCAGACCTGTCTGCTCATCAGATGGGCCGCAATTGGAATCAATGCACAACCAACAGTCTGTCTCAAATATACGGGTGTGGTCACCTAGTGAGTGGACCGGCCTGATTTTCGAGAAGAGCCATCTTCAGGGTGGGCCATGGAGAAGATGCCCTACACAAGTCGCCTGTTAGTGGGAAAGATGGCCAGGCACCCCAACTGTAGACAATCAGTTCTCTTGTAAAAATTCTCATTGGGAAGAGTACCATTCAGAATAATTCCCGCTGTGCTAGCTTAATTGAGATTTTAAGCCATTTTGACAAAACCAGGAAGCATTGAGAAATCAATGGCATGGCATTTCCCAAAACCACCAGAAATGCATTTTGAACTAAGAAACTCAAGAGCCTGGTACCACGAGCTTTGCCAAGCCCACACTTAACTCTAAAAGGCAGACATACAGCAACCAGGAGTGTATGCTGGACATCCGAGCCATGCAGCAGGCGGCCCACTCATAAGGCAGACCACAGAAGTGTATGCTGAATGGAGAACATTGGCATATATTTTATAAACCATCCATTGCTTTCATACATGTGTGGTCCACCTAATGAGTGGACTGGCCTGATTCTGGGGGCAGGTCATCAAAATGCTGCACTGCATTGTTTGATCCAACTGTTGACTGCTGTTTGTAATTGAACAGCCTTGGGTGTGGGTCTGCCTCACAGGGCGCAACAAGACGGGATGTTTTCTCTTTTTCTTTTATTCAAAACAACTTCAAGCAGCTCAAACCCGAGACTGTAAATAACCATCATTAGAGAAGCTTGAGAGTGATATTCAAAGAAGACATTCAGAACTTACTGGGATTGGATGAACTAATCATGGCCGTACCACTGAAATCACAGGTTCCACCGGTCGACATCGTCTTGTGGTAGTAGTCGTTGTAGGCATAGGAAGCATGATTCAGAGGAGTGTTGGGCTCGTAACATGGCTGGCCTGGTTGAATGGCAGAGCAGTTCGCCATCCCAGGCCCACATGCCCAGTTTAAACCATCCAGCAGTGCATCAGAGCTCGCATTAGCTTTCGCCAAACAGAAGACCCCAACACCAGTCGCGTTGACCTCAAGCTGACCCGCACTACTCAAAACCAGTGGATACACAGCCGTCCCATTTGGAAAGAACACCCCCAAGTTCTCAGAGATGGGGCCTGGCTGCATATCCTCGTTGAACAGCTCATAGATATATACACTGACAGGAGTATCCGGCTTGCTCGGGGTGCCCGAACTATTAAGCACGCGGCGGATGAGGTTGCTGTTGTAGACCTCTGCATTTTCCACTGTGGCATCAGATTCGTTGACCCCACCAAGCCAGGGCCAGCCAGTTTCCGTCACGAGAACGGGAATCCCGGGGAAATTGCGTGCTTCCATGGAGAAATAGGCGGCGTCAACCATTGACTCAAACATGCTGGCGTAGCGTAAAAGAGTGTTGGGATCAACAATCTCCTTGTTTGGAGAGAGCGCCTGGAAAAGCACGAAATCGATCGGAAATATACCATTCCCATTGATGTAACCATAATATGGATAGGCGTTTAACATGAAAAAGGACCCTGTGTTTTTCAAAAATCGGAGAAACTGGTCCATGATATTGTTCCATGTAGAATTGAAGGTGGCTGTGGAGGGTGGGAAAGGTTTTGGGATCATTTCCATAGCTTGGGGGCTTGAAATTTTCACCAGGTAATTGAGATTTGCAGCCACAAGAGCAGATTGAATGAACTGCATGGCTGGAACCAGAACAAGAGCAGCATTCGGGATTGTAGTTAGGACCTCGCTGCCAACAGCGATGGCTGTGATGTTGGTCGCTGGCAAGAAAGCGGCGACGTTCCGGTTGACCCAATCAGCTGCAGCAGAATGGGATTCTCCGAGCCCCAGAACCTCCTCGTTGGTTACACCTACCATCACCTCAATTCCGGTGTCCGCTAGGGCTGTTAGCATCTGATGGTCCGCGTCGAAGAGGCGGATGTGGGTGATATGCTGTTCCTTCAGGATTTTCACCACGTCCGCTGCTGATGGTGGGGGGTTGGTAATATTGTTGCCGATGTTCATCCCAACAAATGCACCTACGGAATTTGATAGCATGATCCATAAACAGTCTTTCGGAAAAGAGCAACCCAAAAAAAAAAAAAAAAACCAACAGCAACAAAAGAAGAGAAGCTAGATTACCCTCCTCAGCATTCATGTTGAGGGACTGAACTCCAAATTGCAACTTTCTTACTTTCAAGTTGGACTTGAAAGGAATGTAATAACCACAATTTCAGAGCTAATTCCTCACTATGTAAGGAAGGTAATCACAATTTGGCCATTTCCTCTTTACGGAACTAAGCATTCCAAATCATGTAGGACAACTGAATGCAACCTTAGGGTGCGTTTGGTTGAACCAAATATCATGAAATTTCATAGTATTCGGTGCAACCAAATGCACCCTAAAGCAAGATTTGAATGGTAATAGGCCGTACTAAAGAGAAAACATCTTCAACAGCACACTTGTATATCCCCCAATATTCCGTTCACTATCAGCGGCAAAATAAATATACAGAAATACCTGACACGTGAGAAAAGATGAGGATCGTGAGTAGAAAAAAGAGGCTTCTTTGCCATTTTACAGTTGACATCATGCCCAAAGAACTTCAATCAAGACCCCCCCACAACCTTACTTTCTGCATTAGAAGAGTCAAAATCATTGGAAAGTTAGCAAAACATAAGAAAAATACACATGTTACTAACGTACAGAATTTCAGATAACAGCAAATAGATAATGAATCAAGTTGATAAGCTTTGCTAAGCCCATACACGTGCAAAAGTGCATGTACAAGTCTAATGCACACAATACCACATTCACAAACAGGAAAAATAACCAAGCCACCCATCAAAAGGTTGCCACCACATAGATTCCATATCCTGAGAATAAGGTCGGTACACTAGTCAGATGGGCCACAATTAACTGAATAAATGTAGAAGCAAGAAGGGCCATTTCCATTCCTATGATAGGATTGTCATTTCTTATTATTCTTTGTTTTTCCTTTTATCGATTGACTTTTCTGAAAAAATCAGCCAACATTTTCTAATCAGTCAACTTAATTCTAATATCAGGGCACACCTACTGAGTGACCACATTTATCTTTGGGGCAGTAACATCTACAAGGTGAGATCCACCTGATGGATGGTCGGATATTTCACCTGTGTGCCACGCTGGCATATGTGATGGTGTGTGCATTAGCTGACTTGTTACATGCATGGGCTCAGCAAATAAATTGATAGATTTGGAAGAGAAAGTGCAATTGCCGAGGCTAAGCTGACATTGAAGCTAAAAATAAAAGCCAGTCAACTGCGAAAATGAGATGAAATCATATAAATAGAGCTTAACTACAAGAGCCATTGATAGAGAGGTAAACTACTAAAGCTTCATTATTCAATTCGAAGAACTCAAAAAGAGGGAAGAAAAAAAAAAAACTAGCAAGCCTTCTTCAGAAATAAGTGAAACATCCAAATAGTTTGACCGACTAAAATGAGGCAGATGCATGGTATGTCTAGCTATTGCTAACAAGTATCTACTACAAAAATGCCAGAACAAAACAAAGTACTAGATTAAGCCTGCTAATAAGACCACATTAATGTCCATATAGAAAATAAAAAAATAAGTTCAGCTTGTAAAAAAAAAGGCCAATGCACAAATTCTTGCAAGAAAATCCTATTTTTCCCATCAGTTGCATCGTCATTGTCAACATCATCAACATCATCAGAGCCTTGTCACAGCTATTTGAGGTGAGCATATTCTCAAGAGACCATGGCAAATTTTGATGGCCGACTGCCCACCTGACATCAACCCTCCTTCACCTGGGCTGGAGATTGGCGGGTGCATTTGCTATGAAAAGTATCATCATCATCATCATCAAAGCTTTATCCGAACCAATGTTTTAAATAGCTACACTATGTAGCGTGTAGCTTACGCTACGTAGCGTAGCTTAGCCTAAACGCTACGTAGCTCATGAAAATAGCTTAAGTTGTGTGTAGCCTACGCTACATGATTAATTTGGATATGCTACGTGCTACAAAGCTCACATTACAAGTCATTTTTCACAATAATGTTTTTAATAATTTGTTACATTTTTTTATTTCAAAGAAAATCCATTAGTCTTTTTATGCTTTTAGTAAAATAATATAAGAAATAGTTTTAAATAAGTTTTGTTGCTCTTTCTTCACTTTTATACTTAATAATTACCCCTTGCTATTATTACTTTAGGTTGCATTTGGTTGCACCAAATATCATGAAATTTTGTTAAATTTTATTATTAATCATTTAATTTGGTGCAACCAATAACAACCTTGATTAAAAATCTAAGTACCGTGTAGCTTACGTTGCACGCTATGTAGCTTACGCCTCACGCTTCAGAGGGGTGAAGGCTACGCTACACGCTATTCGCTATTTAAAACACTGATCCGAACTAATAGGGGTTAGTTAACACAAACCATGTTCTGCCATTCTACTCTATCAAGGACCATATCCTTAGTTATTTTTTTATTGGCACAGTTAAGTCGTCCTATTTAATAAACTATGACATAGCTTGTAGGAGTTTCGTGCTCTTGTTGCTGATCCCAAGCCCAAATAAAGAGGGTTGCTTGACTTGTGTAAGGTTGGCAACCTCCGTCAAACCTTTGCCATAACTTTATATCAGGAATCCTAGTAAACCCCAGTTTGTTGGGATAAGGCTTAAATGATGGTAATGATTGGCACGGTAAGAAGATAGTGTTTGAGTTGTGCCCTAGAAAACCAATGTGACCCTAATCCACTTGCCATGTGGATGCAACAGTGACAATCTTAGCCACAAATCATGATGACAAAGTGTTATTGGTGGTCAGAATGTTATGCCTTAGCTAATATGTGGCATCACCTTAAACATACATGAATATAAGCAGTAGAGGAGTGATTCCTTTCGATGTCCTTGGGAACTCAAAATTGGATAGAACAATCGTTGAACACGGGAGAGTTGTGATCAATGGATCTAATACCCAGTTTTAACATGACCATCACAGGTTTTAGAACAGACCAATGGCTATCATATAATGTGATGTATGGTCATCCTGTGTGAAAGGATTAACTTAGGTTAGGATGGAACATCTCCACCATGGGGGCCGACTAAGCGTCGGCATGTCTTCACCCTACCCGACATAGGAGTGTGATTGTGCCATGGATACAAGATCTTATTGGACTTTGGGACACTTATAATGGTGGATCAAATCAAGTCACTAGTCTAGCACCCCATTATCTTGGACTTTCATCAGACTTTAAATGATCAATGAGAAGTTGATTAATCCTTAGACATGCAAGGGCCACAATTTTTGTTATATGGCTTTTGTTCGCTTTGCAAGGCTACCACTTGGCCAATAAAGTTGGTGAAGATAGGTGTATCCATTAGGATCCATTGATTCTTACATGGGCCAATAAGGGATCCACCGGTTCTCCTACAGATATGTTTATGGCCATATCTATTAAATCAAGGACTCATCAAGTGGTTTTTCAGTTGAGCCCATCACTTGAAAAGTTTTTAAATGACTTTATGAAGGTTTTCCACCTTTAAAGTTTTGTTTTAACTGTCAAAACTATTTTAATTGCATTGGATAATGATATGATAGTCCGCTAATTGATTAACATGGGATATAGGTATATGGTGGATGGCCATAAAGGAAGGATTGGTTCATAAACACATACATGGATCAGGTGATACAAGCTCCCATTCATGCATGGGGGTTGTGGCAATTTGTACGGTGATGAAGTACCATAACTAGTGCACCTCCGAAACTCTAGATCCCTCATAAATTAGATCATGTACCACAAGGGGGATCATTCCAAAGAGAGTTCAACACCCCCCCCCCCCCAAATACAAGAGTGCATGTAGCATCATCTTAGCCCTATCCTAAGCTTGACATGGGCTCTCACTCTCACTCCCCCTCCATCCCGGAAAGATCGGAAGAGACCTCCCATGTGTGGAGGGGTGGCATCGGCAATCATTCAAGAAATCTATATTGTGCACACCGTGTTGATCTAAACCATTCATCATAGATTTAAAATTCTAGAAATCTGATATTATCAAAGACAAGAGATCCTAGGGTTAATTTAAAAGATGGATTTACGAAAGCAGTTTAAATCTCACTACATTTTCATAAAATCCAACACAGGCATCAAGTTTTTCTTAATCCACCCACGTCCTTCAGGCTTTCGCCCTACCCTTTTAGAGCCTTCAATTTGAACCAACCAACCGCTAACAAATGTAGTTTTGGTCTCTGTTGCACATGGCCAAACCATCTTAAGTCTACTTCCCTTTGTCTCATTATCTATTGTTGTTAATCTTAAGTTCTCTCAAATGCATTCATTTCTAATTCTATCCTTGCCTTGCCATGTCCTCATTTCAGCTACACCCATCCTAGGAACATGTTGTTCATTGACCACCCAACATTTTGTACCATAAACCATGGCCACTATGAGCAACATCCTTATCAACATCTCTAATCTCCTTGAGTTTCATTGTTTTGTGGCAATCACATAAAACTCCAAAGGTACAGCTCCACTTCATTCACCAGCTCTAATTCTATGAGCAACATCCTTCTCAATCTTGATCTCCCGAATTATCAACCCAACATATCAAAATCAATTTGAGCTAATGAATGAAATAGCTGAGACCACAAAATAACAAAAATAATAAAAAAAAATTACAAATTTGTATTTGTCCTACACAAGAAAAGAAGAAATCCCACAGCTGTTAACTTGTTTAGCCCTTCACAAAAATAAAATAAAAAATAAAAAAGACTACATTCAAAGTTGTTTCAAAACAATACTCTTAACACTCCTAAAACAAATAATATATGTCTTACCTATTAGTCATAATAAAAACATTAGTGGTCCAGTTTCCATTTTTATTGTGGAATCTTGAACAACAAATACCAACATTTCACTAGCAAAGTGCTGACCAATTTCAATGCACTAGGAGTTGGTGTTTCAAGGAAAGAAATATAAGTAGGTGTGCTAGATATCAAAACGCCTTCCATGACTCCAAACCAAACAATTAAGATAGTACAAAGCTATGTAACACGATGGTTGGGTTTGAGTTTATGGCTCAATTGGCAAGTGGCTATGAGTCACAACTTTGGCACTTCCAAGTTCAGCCCCACATTACCTACTTTAAAGATGCCATCTCAGACTCATGTCAAATCCATTATAAGTAGGCGTGCTAGATATCAAAACGCCTTCCATGACTCCAAACCAAACGATTAAGATAGTCCAAATGATGCGGGACAGCCCTAAATATGATACATCTCATGAACACAATTATTCAGCGGAAGTAGAAGCAATAATAATAATGAAATCTAGCATAAATCATCATAAACTAAGAAAATAGAAGGAAAACATGCCATGAAACAGGCCATCATCACAACCATGGAGTATGGGATTCAAATAATGCATAGGTTGGATCCGGCGAGGGATGGAACCTCCCGATCTTGCATAGCTATACCCAATCGATCAATGTTGATCACTAGTCCGAAGAACTAGGGGGTTTCTCGGATTAGGGATTTGAGAATTTGGGGATTTAGGGTTTAGATCAATTCTCAAGGTTTAGATCATAGGAATAAACAAAACAGGAATTTAGAAGGATAATAAGATAAAATACCTGGAAGAAGTTGGAGGGGCTCAAGAAGAAATCAGAAGAAGAAGATCAAAGAGAAGAGAAGAATCACCATAAGAGAGAGAGGAGGCAGGAGGAAGCTCAAAGAGGCTTTCATTAATCAATATCTAAAGTTAATTTCGTGTTTAGGGCCTAGCCCACTTAAATAACCAAATAAAACAAGTAAAAGTACTAAACTACCTCTAAACTAAGCAAAAATGCGTAAATAAGCAAAACTGCGCAAAAGTTCGGGCGCTCGGTCGGGCGCCCGAAGACGTCCAAAAACGTCCAGAAAGTTTCGGGCACTCGAGAGGCCAAGTTCAGGCGCCCGAAGGCAATGGTCGGGCGCCCGATCGGGCGCCCGAAGACAGTGGTCAGGCGCCCGACGGGCACCCGAGGTCTTCAGCTCTTCAGTCCTTTTCTGCATTCTTCCTACACACGTGTCCTCCCTGGATGGGGTCTTCTATGTGTGTGATCACGTGTGGAGGGTCTTCAGCTCCTCAATAGTCGCCTATCCATAAGGACGGTGCTTGTGGGTGGCGCTTTCGTCGTTGGTACACTTGAAATGGTCTTGTGTCCTCATCACCAAAGCTATGCAACACGATGGTTGGGTTTGAGCTTATGGCTCAATTAGCAAGTGGCTATAAGTCACAACTTTGGCACTTCCAAGTTCAACCCCACATTACCTACTTTAAAGATGCCATCTCAGACTCGTGTCAGATCCATTATAAGTAGGTGTGCTAGATGTCAAAACACCTTCCATAACCCCAATCCAAACAATTAGGATAGTCCAAAGCTATGTAACATGATGGTTGAGCTTATGGCTCAATTGGCAAGTGGCTATAAGTCCCAACTTTGGCACTTCAAGTTCAACCCCACATTACCTACTTTAAAGATGCCATCTCAGACTTGTGTCAGATCCATTTGTCTTTTCTTCTTTTAGCACATTATCCCTTTCTTCAGCTGTTTCTAAATAAGATGGAACAGACATCTCATTAAAATTAAGAAGAAAAGACAAACTGTGCAGATAGTGCCAAAACAAAAGATAACTACTGAAGACATCCTCATTGCCAGTCTATCTGTCTCAAAATTTGCTTAAAGGGGTGTCTGTGTGATACATCCCAGTGAGACCAACCAGATGTTATGATTGATTTCCTGAAATTCCAAGTATATACTGCAGACACCAAGAAGGTAGGGTGCCACCCTTTACTCTCTAATGTTGAAGACACTTCCCAAGATGCCAGCCATTGGGAAAGGGAGCCTTGGATGGAGACTATTAGGAAGCATGAATCCAAAGCAAAAAAGAAATATTGAGAAAATTCATGTATAAATAAGCCAAAAGATGATTTCAGAAAATAAGATACAAAACGCCTAGGAGAAATCATTAACCAAACCAAAACATAGTACCACAATGGATAGGAAAGACATCATTGAATTTTCAAGAATCAACTTCATAGGCATGCTACAATCCACAGAGATGGAGTTCCCAGTGGCAGGAAGGGCACAACTGCCATACCAAAAGCACAACAGCTCATGTAATCCAAATGAGAAATGTTTTATTTTTCTTTCCTGCAATCCATTTGAAAATAAATTATGAAACATATAAGGCTGCATTTGGGTGCACTATTAAATTGAAATACAATGATTAGTTCAATTAAGTGGAAATGATCAAATTTCAGTTACCTTTCTTCGTATTTACATTGAAGCCTGAAGGTAATCGTTAGGACTTGAAAAGTATCTAAATGCATACGAGGGCTACATACTCCTTACGAAGGCATGTAATCACCATTGGGTTGTTCCAAATAATTTAACTACTTATTGCAATTGAGATCAATACTCCATCCAAACCATGTCTAATCTGTTCTATTGCATTTCAATGGAAATGGAAAAACATTGTATTCATACATCACAGGTACAATACACGTTTGCAGAGACCAAGGGCTAGAAGATAGGGGATCAAGATTGAATTTGACTTGTGTCTTGAAGCGAAAACGCAGATTAACCAAACCATTTATTTTGAATAATCAACCTTAGCTTTCTCCAAATAGTAATTGATCATATGTCTCAGAGAAATGAAAATCTCTGCAACAAAATGCTCTTTACCAAAACAACAGAGCATTACATACTAATTTGCACCAAGAACTCCAATCCCAACACAACAATCAGAAGTAGACAACATCACGATGTAGAAAATAGCAATTAGAAAACACCCAACATGATTGAACCCAATACACAATAGAACTTCACTGCCAACTGCAGAACTCACCATCTCCAGTATCTTTATCAATTTCCAAAGCACATAGAACACACTCACAGCTAACTAAACATCCATATATCAGATGAGCGAAAAGAAGCCATATAAGAAAAACAACCAAACAGTACCAAAACAACAAAAGGACTACAAAAAATGCAAATTACAGAAAACCCAGATGAGAAAAACCAACAATTCATAAAAACCAGATGGCAGAAACTAAGAACTCATCATGCCAAACAATACCCAGATGCAGAAATGCAGAAAACAAAAATCAAGAACAAGTGAGAGAGAGAGAGAGAGAGAGAGAGAGAGAGAGAGAGAGAGAGAGAGAGAGATGCACCTGACTACAAGCACTCAATGCAAGAGAACAAGACCTTGATATTATCCTCTTTTAAAGAACTTGAAGAAGAAGAAGAAGAAGAGGGAGTGGGATACAGAGAGGAGAATCTTGAATGATCTTTTAGGACCTGAAAAGTAACGGTTGAGATATGGGTATTAGATATAAATGGAATGGAAGAAGAGCAGGTTCTTGCTTTGAATGCTCATTCAAAACAGGCTATTATTAGTTATTAGAAAGGGAGAGATGAAGGAAGGAGGAAGAACGAAAACAAGCCCTCCCTCCCTCTCCCTCTGGGCCCTCTATAGATTCTCCTTATTGTATGTAGAAGAGGAATACTCTGGCGTACTGTCATAGATGCTACGCGGGCAGTTTGGAATTACTAAGGAATCACATACGTGGCATATAAATTAGTTCAAAATAAAACATTCAGATTACACGCAGTAGTTATTTTATTGTCCAACTATTTAGATTTCAGGACATTCATTGGACAGTCAAAAAATTAATGACATCCAATGGTCTTATTTCAAAATACAAGTGTCTATGAATCAGAGGATGGAATTATTTCAAAAATCTGATTTGTAACTTATCTATAGTGCTTTTCACAATTTAGTCGGTTTAGATTTTTAATATTTTTATTTGTATACAAGTTGTAAGTGCATGTGTATCAAGATCCAAAGGCAACCAGAGTATCAAATAACTCCCCTTGGAGAAGAAACCCGGCAAAACCCCTGGTCGTTTTTGGTTGTTTGCTTTTTCTGGGTTTTTAGGGGATGGTACGGTGGAGCCGGAAGAACCGGAATACGGTAAAGCCGTCTCTCTACAATACACGTGATCAAATGATGGGATAATCTGGTCCGTCCATATACTGGGAACTAGACTGGATAGTTTATTTCCAAAAAAGTTACACTTATTACACAATCTTTTCCTACTGATCTGTGACCATCAGTTCGACGGTAGAGAGAGAAAACATTTAACGGTCGAATATGCAGCGAGATCATGTGAAAGAAGTTGATGGATATGATTTTCTAATAGGTTTTGTTAGCCATCCATGCTGGGTCCCAGAAAAATAGATGGACAGGATTGGCCCTCCACGGTATCCCTGTTCTTCCGGCTATCCCGTATATCACCCTTTTCTGGGAAAAGGATTTGAATCATTGATGGATTTTACTCATTGGCCTATTGGGCCCTCCACCACACGTGGGCCGATGATCCATGATCGGAACCGTCCGTTCAGTATAGGGGAGGATGAAAGGCCCATGATTTTCTTGTGAATCCTACTCCGTCTTGTCACCGAGCTGTTCCAACTAAAACGGTCAACCGACGGACCGGATCGTCCAATCAATCACACTCAAAGTATGTACGGCCTGTGGTGAGAGGAATACCATTTCAGGTAGTCTGGTGGACGGCTAAAATAAACTTTAATAGTCTGCATCTCTTTCGTTGTAAAGACCGTCCGGATTATTGCCGTCATTAAGCCGATCCGATGATCCAGGCTGTAAAATTAGGGGGATATGAAATGGACGTTTGGAAAAGAAAATTGGCGACGGTCCACGTTCCACTAGAAAAAAGAATGCTTAGTGTCATCCAATTAACATGAACTTGGGTCCATATCCCATCTACGATGGGAAATGTGGTATGTACGGTCTGGATTTAACCTTACATATGCCACGTGTACGGTGATGTGATGCATGCGTATGATCCTTTTCAAAGTGAGTGCAACTTGTAGGCGAAGCTCCTCGTCATGACGTGTATTTTGGCCTTTTCAGCTCATTGAATTGTATGCATCCGGCCAGTTAGTTATCTTGGCAGATGCAGTGTGGTGTGTGTGAGTTAATCCTGGCCGTCTTATCTTGTACAGATTACTAATACCAGAAAACTAACTGTATCAGATTGATTGGGTGATCCTAACCATTCAATCAATGGACACTTTTCAAACATCCATTGATTGGGCCAGAAATCGTATAGTATAGGTTGAAGGATCATCATGATTTTTCAAAAATGGCTCATTGACTGGTATCCAGTCTTGATTACTTGGGTTTGTATGGCACAGATGCTCGCTTGCCACATTTACGCTTGTTGCATGTGCATACAGGTGTATAATCCTATGTACACTGGCGGAGTATCATATAGTCCATTCGTACCGATATTGGTAGGTTTTGGAAAAAGACCTTTAAGTGGGCGCGATTTAGCTAGTGACGCTGCAACTAGCCAGGTGGCTAGTGGTCGCTGCTCTGTAGGCCCCACCATGATGTATATATTTTATCCAATCTGTCCATCCATTTTTCCAGGTCATTTTATGGCTTGATCCAAAAAATGAGGCAGATATAAATATCAGGTGGACCACACAGAAGGAAAACAGTAGTGATTGAATGGCCACCATTAAAAACCTCGCAGGGCCTACTGTAATATTTATTTGACATCCAACCTGTAGATTAGGTCATACAGACATGAATGAAGGGAAAAAAAAAACAAATATCAGCTTGATCCAAAAAATTTCTGGCCCTCGAGAAGTTTTTAATGATGGGCGGTCCACTTGAGCCTTTGAAGTTTGCTCGAGTACATCCATACGTAAATAAGTTGAGACTTTATCCATTGGAATTGGGGTTTTTTGAATAACCTGAACCGTATATGTGATAGGGCTGCTCTTGGATGAGAGCTATCCGAGAATTTTATCAGATTGAACTTTTCAACCGTTTGATTCCAAAATAGTTATGCTGACCCGTCCATTTTCAAAGCAGAATACCCAATTTTCAAATGTTGAAACGAGCGAATCTAAGAGAATTTATTTGTTGTCCATCCACCATAAATGGTGAAGATCATCGTATTAATGGTTTGGATTATTGGAAAATGATCACATTCAAAGTATAAAGTCCGAAAGCATCACATTGGAATACGTCGACGTCTATTTGAACAAAAGTCCTCTTCTTTTAGTCGAAGTCCATTGCTAAAGTACGCGGATTGCGTACTAACACCGCCAGTGGCAACGTGCTATGGACGGTGCACGGTGGGACCCACAAATGGTGTATGTATTTTATCCACGCTGTCCATCCATTTTGGACATTATTTTAGGACATAAGCCCAAAAATGAGGCAGATATAGATCTCAGGTGGACCACACCAAGGAAAAAAGTGGTGATTGAATGATCACCATTAAAAATTTCCTAGGGCCCCACTGTAATGTTTATTTTCCATCCAAACTGTTGATCAGGTCACAAAGACATAGATGAAGGGAAAACACAAATATCAGCTTGATCCAAAACTATTGTGGCCCCAATAAGTTTTTAATGGTGGACGTTCAATCGCCACTTTTTCCTGTTGTGTGGTCCACTTGAGATTTTGATCTGCCTCATTTTTTATTTCATGTTCTAAAATGAGCGGGAAAATGGATGGACGGCGTGGATAAAACACATACATGATGTTGGGGCCCACAGAGAACCATCCAGTAGCGAGTCGCTAGTGGCAGGGTCAGTAGGCACTCCGCGTCCATTGCTAACGCTCTTCTCACGGGGGTTGTGAATCTGTGATCCTGACCGCTACTATGATCACAACAACCGTTGGATTGGATGGGCCATTAGTAAAAGTGGTTGATCAAACCATTTGAATAAGGTCTTTCGAAATGGGAAGCAAGAGTAGAGATCATCTAACCGTCCATTGGACAGGACTGACTTGAATGGCCATTGTGGGCCCACTTGGGGGCCACCTTGTAATTTGCAAGTGATAGGTAAAGCGTCCGTTTCTCATCTATAATAAGTGAAATGGTCAAACGCAAAATTATTAATAATAATAATATTAAAAAAAAAACTTTGATACTCTGGCGAGTGTGATGGATCATACTCTGTCACTCCGAAATTACTTAGAAATCGCATAAGTGGCATACTGGGAATTCAAGTAAAACTGTCTCAATAGATGTATATCACGTACCAAGCCAACACTTAATTGATTATCTGACCATCGGATTGGCGGGCATCTATTTGGACGGTTAAGAATGAAAAACAACAAAGGTCCATGTTAAACGAACAATTTCCGTGAATGAGGGGTTTGGATTGCTCAACTAATCTCATTTAACTTAGGATAGTTTGTTCTGAGTTAATCTATGCCTACAATTTCTGAGGGCTGCGTATCAAGAATAACACTCTACCAGAGTATAAAATAACTCTCTGTAATAATAATACTCAGATGCGGCAAGAGCATGATTCACCTGTTCCGTTGCTGATCTCATCTTTGCTTCTGCTGAGTGTTTGAAATGCACCCAATTGACGGCTCTGATTTGGGTCTGATTATTTGTAGCGTTTGATTATATTTCATCCCCAATTTACAATTTAGGCCTTTGATTTGAATCTATCAATCATCATTTGTGGCATCTGATTTTATGTATAATATCTGGCCCTCATCTTGTTTGAGCGTGACCATTTGGAAGGTCAGGATTCTTCCATTCCAATCCGGGAGTTATTTGGCGCATGGGCCATGGCAGGTGGGTCACAAATACCAACCGTTTGGATCATTGAATTACGGGCCCACTGGGCCCACTTGCACAAAACAGCCATATGTACAGATCTTTACAATCCACAGACGTGATCATACCAGTCAGATGATCCTAGCCCTCCAATGGAGGACTCTTACCCATTTGCGTGTGGATTATTGGCTGCACTTGTTTCCTAACCCCAAGCTCTGTAGGGCCACCACGAAGGTCTATTTTAGAAACGTTTTAAGTAGGGGTATTTTGATCCTCACCGTTGGTGTTGTCGCCCACACAAATTTTAAATTTTAAAAGTGGTGGGAGCACTAGCAGATTAGGTCTTACCCTTACTGTAGGGCCCACCTTGATGATGTGTTGTATATCCACACCGTCCATCCATTTTTTCAGAACATTTTAGGACATGGTCTCAAAAATTAAGAAGATATAAATCTCATGTGGACCACACCACTGGAAATAGTAGTGAGTGAACGCTCACCTTAAGCAGATCCGTAATGTTTATTTTCCATCCAAACTATTGATAAGGTCAACCAGAACTGGATGAAGGGAAAAATACAAAGATGAGCTTGATCCAAAACTTTTATGACCAACAAAAAGTTTTTAATGGTCATTCACCACTTTTCCAGTAGTGTGGTCCACCGGAGATTTGGATCTTCTTAAATTTGGGATAACGACCTAAAATGAGCTGAAAAAATGGATGGACGGCGTGGATATACAACACATTCACTAAGGCGGGCCCCACGCGGTAAGGATAACACCCACTAAGGTGTTACCCGGGTAAACTCCTAATCCCCTCCCAAAGAGTCAACTAATGAAAGGAATGTATATAATAAAACATTAGGACACCACAAAGCTTGGGGCTACATGGGATTTTATAAGGGATTTTTGGGCTTAGAAAGGTTTCAATGAGGGGCATTTTCGTCCTCACAGTTCATGTTGTCGTCCACTTGAATTTTAAATCTGCCTGAATTTTTAGTAGACTTATTAAAAGGGGTTGAGGCAACCAATGAAGGGAATGTATATGATAAAATATTAGCATTATAAAGCTTTGTCCAAATCTTTGCATATATTGATGAAAGGATTGTTAAACGGTCCAAATCTTTGTGCACCTACTTTTGGACGGTTCAGATCATTGTCTACAATTTAAGAACGGCTCATACCACTGTCTATGTATTTTTTAATGGTCTAGATAGGAACACTAACCACCTATTGTTGAATGGTTGAGATCGTTGTCCACATATTTTTGAAACGGTTGTCCACGGTTAACGCTTCTTTAATTAATCCCAAAAAAAGGTGACATTCCTTTAAAACAAAAGATACGCCATCTTTCCAATCATTAATACTTGATGAACGGCTAAGATCTCACATAACTATCCCATTTTCTACTTGAGGCAAGTGCACTCACATTCTTGTATAAAAGCCAGATGAGGACTCTGAGAAAGACAAACAAACGGTCAGAATCATCCATCCCGTGAATTGAAAGGCTGGAAATATGCAGGAAAAAGCCTTGTTTGTGGAAAGGAATGGATACAAGCATGTCCTTTTGGAGACGTCTCTATCCTCACCCTTTCTCTCTTTCTCCCGGTTGACTAGATTGCACCTTTTTTTATCCCATCATATCTGTAAGTGTAAGCCGTCCATCAGGTGGGTCTGATTTTCATGCAGATGTTCTAGACCACAAATAAGCTTCTACCCTCAGTATAGTGGGCCAAGTTTTATTCAGCCGTACATTTATTTTAAAAAATGTGGCCCACCTGATTAGTAGACAAATCGGATTCTTGGGGCAGGACATCTACTTAGTGTTGCAACTCTGATGGACGGACTAGATCTCACATTTATGTGACATGTTGGCACTTGTGTGGGGATGTACGTGACAAGAGAGATTGTCCACAGCAAACCTGGAAGTTTGTCTTGAGAGAGCACTGTAAGTTTTAATTCTTCCACTTGAATCCAACACGTTAACATTCCAATCCATGGATCTGGACTGTTTACTACGTCCAGCATACATTTACTGTGCTACCATGAAAAAGCAAACGGATCAGATGATCTATAAAATGGATGGTTAAAATGGTTTTTACGGATGGCTAATGAAAGAGAAGGCCAACTTAAAAGATGGATTAGATCAACGTTGTGATCTTTACACTGTGGTCCATGAAATGTTCTGAACCTAGTGGAGAGCTCTGATACATGGTTTGGACTGAGTATCCTCGTCCAACTAAGAGCACTGGATCATTTCTCAAAATCGTTAGCAGCTAGTGGTACATATAAAAGATAACTCAATCATTTTGCCTCTAACTCAAAAGCCTAAAATATAAATATTTAATTAATTAATTAAAGAGAATCGATAACATATAAGGCAACGTACGACAAGTGTGGTACAGGACCATCTCTCCATCTTTTCCTGCCTAGGTGCCACAGGTCAGCTAGATTAAAACGGGAGGGCCCATCATCAAGATCACTCTTTTTGAAAATTAGGCTGATCCTGTACGTGACTCTATTCTTGTCAACAAACTTTCAATCAGTGCCACAACATGTTGCCCTTCTCACCCTGGCTCCGATTGGTACTAGTTACTACCCCCATCAGGACACAGCTAGAGACGAACAGTCCTGTCAGGGGCTCTGATGTATATGTTTTTATCCACGCCGTTCATCTATTTTGACAGATCATCTCAGGGCATGAGCCCAAAAATAAGGCACATCGAAGTCTCAAGTGGACCGCCACTGCAGGAGAAGTGGGGATTGAACTCCTACCTTTGAAATTTTCCTATAGCCCACTGTGATGTTTATTTGCCAACCAACCTGTTCATAAGGTCTCATTAGAGCTGGACATCGAACCAAACCAAGTTACTCGGTTTGGTTGCTGATTGGGTTTGCATTCAAACAAATATTCGAACAATGGGGCCTTGTTCGAACTCGGTTTGGTCTGGTCCAACCCATGTTCGCACATTTTTTCGTTCAAGCAATTTTTCGGTTCAAGCGATTTTGAACAATTTATTTTTTATATTGCAAAAATATTTTTATTCTAGTATGTGTTTGTAATTACAAATCACAAATTACAATTTTTAACTAACCAAATCACAAATCACACATACATCAATATATACTTAATATTTACAAAGCACAATGTTTATAACCAACCAGTATAAGTATGTAACCAATGTTCTTGTTTTAATTATATCAACTTAAAATTCTTAATATTCTCTATACGAAGAGCCAAAGAAAATAGAGTCAAGGTCAAGCACAGACAAACAAGGAAGATTAGGGATTTGGGTTAGGGTTTCAGGCTTTCTACGGACAAGGGTAAAAGGTTGGCTAGGGCAAGTTAATGAGTGGAGTTAAAAAAGGAAAAGGAAAAAAAAAAAACTAATTTTATATTACCCTTTCAAAGCGATCCAAACCAATTCAAATAGAATAGATTTCAAACCAAGTTAACGGACCGATTTGAATGTTTGTGCTCGGTTCAAAAAAAAAAATTAATTCAATTCGACTCATTCTACTTTTGAACTGGTTGTTCGATTCATTTTTTTTCAATTCAAACTGAACGAACTGTTCAGTAAATTGTTGTTTGTGTCGTTCAGTAAATTGTTGTTTGTGTCCAGCTCTTGTTCACATGGACCTAGATGAAGGAAAAACACAAACATCAGATTCAAAACTTTCGTGCCCCCGGGAAGTTTTCAACGGTCCACTTTCAATCACCAATGCTTCGTGTAGTGTAGTCCATTTGAGCCTTCCACCTCACTCATTTTAGGGCATGATATGTCAAAATGGATGGACACTCTGGGAAAAACATACACATCTTGGTGGGGCCCACAGCCCCTTACAGACCATCGCTCTCTAGCTAAGTCCTGGTCGGGGGTAGCACCCAATCCGCATCCTTCCCACGCAGCGGGCTTCTCATGGTGTTTCTACGATTACTTGCCTAATTATGGTGCACTGCTCATCTGCAAAAGAGCAAGTTTGGATGAATGCTTTTTGGTTGGGTGTGGTCGCACCAAATGATCTCTTCTTTCCTTCTTCGTCTCTTCTCTAGGAAGATCTGATCTTCATGGATAGAGTTGGGAGTTCAATACTTCCAGTAGTTGTTTGACACACATACACACAAAGATCACAGGCATGGAGTTATTAACACAGGCTGGCACATCCACAGTCAAAACTGTCCACAGCCCCCTAATGAAAAACAGTCCACAGTTAAGAGACCCAACAAGCAGCAATAAGGGCAGCCAAAGCAATCTGATCCTGCAGCTAGTAGTGCTTGCTGGGCCTGATCTTTCTCTTTTGTTAAGTGGCTTCCAGATGAGGGACCAATCAGACTGCAGCATGTCCTCCACCGGCGACAAGAGGGGTTGAACCCATTAAAGCCCACCGTTTTTCATTGATTTTGGGGGTATATAGCCCTTCCTTTCTTGCAACTCTACAGAAACACAACCAAGTAGAGTTTTGCAAGAAGGAATCCAACGACACCACAGGAATGAGTTTCTGTAGCTTTTTATCACCTTCTCATGCAGAGCAATTCATCAAAAATGAAGAAGATGGCAATCAAACTCTTTTAAGAACCGCCATGCTATTCAGACAAGTTTCTACAGTGCTAGCAAATCAGTATTCAAAATGAGAAGAAAAAAAAAATTATATAATAGTAAAATATCCCCACCTTGGTACAGAATCCCAGCACATTACGAGTAATTAGAAGTATTGAAAGAACCTACAAACACAAGTACGGTGATTTAGGTAGCATGGTTTAGGTAACTTGCTTTCCAGTGCTTACTCACTCAGAGACACAGACCTTTCTCTGTGTGACCTCTTTGTGTAGTCTTCAGGCTCCGACTCCTCGATCCATTATAGGGAGGAGAGCGAGAGTATGAACGTCCTCGAAGATGGCTCCTATCTTGTGGTGAAACCGACCGTGGTGGGTGACCTGTGACAGCAGGAAGAGGCAAGAGTAACATTGGAACATTTAACTTCTCAAAACCCCACGAAAGTATAGGCTCAATCTGAGGACATGCACATCATAATTGGGTTTTCAGTTCAGTGTAAGTGATGCGCATGGTTCAGTGATAAAAACACTGGCCTGTCAGGCCCCACCATGAATGAACCAAGGCCCCTCCTGCGTGGAGCAATCTTACCCTTCCAACTTGTGGCCTGAAAATAAATGGTCCAGGAGAGAAGTGGTCTATAATCAGGTGAAAAACGACCCCAGGATTGGCGGCTAGAATCCTCAGATCTGGAAGAGGTTTTGGGTGTGGTCCATCAACAGTAGGTTGCAACAGACTAACGTTTCGAGCACTGACCATGGGTTCACACCCTGATACAAGTGCATATTACGGTGATCATAAAACCACATCTTAAACCCAACCGGCAAGAGGAACCTACCTTGAGTAATGCCTTCGTCAAGGCGATGGTGAAATCACCAGATAGACAAGTAACATTTAAATGTCCAAAAACAACATATGATGCACTTAAACCCCACCAACATTGGGAAATCACCTTACCTTGAATAATGCCGTCTTTGAGGTGAAGCTGAATCATAGCTAAGGCTACGAGAGCGGGATCTTGCAATACGTGGTGGAGAGCGAACATAGCGTGGGACCGCCGGTAATCAGAAGCTCGACCCCTGACAGAAACACATTAGACCCATCAAGAGAATAATTCGCATAGCACGCACGCACGCACAAGAGTGCTTCCACATGGTTGATATGCACCTATTTAACCTCAGTCTTAAGTGTTTAACAGCACAAAATGACCAGCCTCATAAGGTCTGCAATCAAGTCAGATATTTTTTTGAAGGCCTGATCCAAGTGAACATTGGATGTCATTTGGTAAATGCTACCAGCCCTAAAACTTGTAAGATTGACAATCACTCCACACCCACCGATTGGTAATCCACCTATAGGATGGATTATGGGACTGTTAAAAAAATTAAAAATAAATAAATAACAGCAGAGGTTTTTTCAGTCATTCAAACTGCACTTTTTTTTTCTGGACAGTAGTTCTAGTTTTGGTTCTTTTAACCAAATAAGAAATGGCTGCTGGGATTGAATGGTTATGAATTTCCAAGATAGGAGTGGCTATCAAAGGGGTAGCAGCTCAATGACTGGAAAGTCCTGGTTTATAGGTTCACA
>PVNU02001695.1:0-11455 GCA_003013855.2 Liriodendron chinense
GAATTTACAAGGACAAGATGAAGGTGTTCCATGATAAGAACATCATTCGTAAGACCTTCACGATTAATCAAAAGGTTCTTATGTATAATTCTCAACTACATTTATTTTTGAAGAAATTGAAGTCTCGATGGACCGGTCCTTTCATTATGATAATTGTTTATCCATATGGGACTGTCGAGTTATTGAATCCAAGGAACGGTAATATCTTTAAAGTGAATGGTCATCGATTAAAGCAATTCTTTGAGAATTTTCCTTCAGAAGGTATGTCCATACCTCTGACTGATCTTGTGTATCAGGATATTTGATCTCCTTATCTGATGGAGGTATAGAGTAGTTCGGATTAGGATTTTGTTGCTTTTGATTTGCTTTTTCATATGTTTGTTAGAAGGAGGTAGAATTTCAATTTTTGTTCTCTCAGCTACTCTCATTCCTCACTCCCTTATTTTATAATTGCTCTCATGTTTTGTTCATTGCATATCTTTTACATTGAGGACAATGCAAGATTTGGTTGGGGTGTGGGATCACTAGGATGAATCTGGTGTTTTGTAACATCTCGAGCAATATGAAGAACATTTTTCAATGTTTTTCATATTTTTTCTACAAATTCAAAACTCCATTGGAAAACTTTGTTTCTATGCATTTGGGATGGTGTAAGTATAAGAAAAAGAGAGGCGAAGTGAGTGAAGCTGAATATCTTGAACAATCTCTAAGATACTAGTTTTATATGCGAATTCCCCTATTTTTATGATTAATAGAAATTTAGAACACTTTTACACCTAGTTCACATTATACGATTCTCATGCTTTGAAGAGATTATGTAGAATTGTGAATTAGCTAGGTTTGGATTTGAGGTGTTGAGGAGCTAAGCCGGGGTATTTTGTCCATCCTTGTCCATGGAAAAATAACAAAAGATATGGATTTTTAAAAATCCTATCTAATGTATATGAAAAGGAAAGGAAGGACGAAAGCATGGGAATGATTGAAAATATGGTGAAAATTTTCGAAATGGGCTACCTATTACCAACTGGGGGATGGTCTACCCGTAACCAAAGTCGAAAATGGGACGTAGTGTGAAAGCCATCGGAAGGCCGGTAAGGCAAATTCCTGTCAAAGGCTTGTTGTTAATCTGTACACCATTAAATCCATACCTTAGCTAATTCATAAAGAAGGTAACCTCGAAAATCCATGAGATGAGCATTCACTGAGCACACTAGGTTAAATTGTTTGGACTTTTCTATTTATCAATCAATCAGCGGGAATTTTATATGAGTACTTGGAATGTTCTGGAAAGTTTAAGGTTTCAACTTCTATCGCTAGGCATTTCAGAATTTTACACTTGCATATCATTGAGTGTATAGAAGCATAGTTTCTAAAGGAGAGTTGGGTTTTGAAGAATGAAATTTGTTTCACCCATGTTTTGCTCAGGACTAGCAAAATGCTGGTTGGGAGGTATGTTAAGCTCTTAATATGTATATTCTAAACCCATTTCATCACTAACTATGCATGGTTTTCAAGCTTAAAGACTATTTTAATGTGTGGTTTTGTGATTGTAGGAATGAGAGAGGGAATTCACCAATTGAAGGCTTAGAAACGCTGTTTACAAGTAATGAAGATCAAAAGACTAAGTGCCAAAGGGTGGAAGAAAGAAACCAAAGGAGAGAAGAAAGAAGTGCAGAAAATTGCACTGAAGATCGGTCGTCTAACCGGTCGGCCATCGTCCAGGACTGGTCGTCCGACCGGTTCGAACATTCAACAGGAGGACCCTGCTGCCAAATGTTGCTGGACCAATTACGACCGGTCGTCCGACAGGTCGTCTGACCGGTCGTTGAATTAAAAATTTGAGTTCGAATTTCCAGAAAACTCACTGGACGATTTTTTGACTTTTACGACCGGTCGTCTACGTAATAGAGCTTCTTCTACAAGCTCTGAAATTTGCAGCGCAAAGTGCAGTTTTTGCATATTTTCTCGAAGTTTCTTAGCATCTAGGGCCTCAAACCTATAAAAGGACTCCTCTAGCTCATTCCTAAGGCATCCTAGAAGAGATTTATTACAGTGGGAGGCGGCGAAAGTCAGATCTGGAGTTCTACAACTCCTAGTTTGTTCTTTTAGTTTTTTTTTTTTTGAATGTTTTTCTTAGTTGCTTTCATGTTTCATTGGATCATGAACGGCTAAACCTTTTAGCTATAGCTAAGAGGTGAAGCTTGTAGTGAATCTAAGATGTTTTAATTCGTTTGTTTTGGTTTCAAGTTGAATTATTAGTGAAGAACAATGGTTTGAAGTTTGAATAAAGTTCTAAGTATTATTTCTTAGTCTTATGATGGCTCATGGATGTTTAGAAGAATTGCTTGAGTTCTTAATTATTTTGAATGGTTCTAGACTTGTACGCTCCGATGAATCGGATTCAATATGCTCTAGACTTTGGAATCTTATGTGAGAATTTTTAACTAAAGTTCTACTTTTCTGAATTTCTAAGTTATGTGTGATTTGTAAGTTATTTGAATGAAGTTCAAATCATGATCTAGTTATGCTTTGTGACAGAGTTTAATGATGATTATGATTGTGATCTTAATCTATTAGAACTAGGATTGACCTATGCAATTAAGTGTGCTCAAGTCCTAACTTGAATTGAGGGAATCATGTAGATGAATCACACATATGACAGATTGTTTGTTTTACTGCTCTATCATCTGGCTAGATAGGATTTGATTTCGATTCTAGTTGTGTAATTACGAAACCACAGTGAATTAAGCATCAAGGACTGCTACAAGTGGATCTTTGAACCCCTAGTGCTCTTTATTATTGATTACATTCAGTTTTAGTTCAAAATATCTATTTACATTCAATTCCAAAATTCTGTTTAGTTAGTTCTCAATTAGAAACCATTAGAAGTGTTACGTGGGTTCCTACACAAGTCCTTGTGGATCGACCTCAGTCTTACCGAGATTATTACTACATCACAACCCTACACTTGGGGAAGCGAATAGATGGATGTAGACTTGATATATTATATATGTATCAAATTTGACGCCAATCCAATTGTATACCCCATGTTGCGAACCCCACCATGATCCTTGTTTGTGATTCAACCTATCCAAATGGTCACACATACTTGGATGAAGGAACCATATAAATATCATATTGTCTTAAGACTTTTTGTGGGACCTACTGACCATGGGCCCCAATGTAATATTCATATGCTATCCAAATAGTCATAAGGTTATTTCTGCTAAGCTAGATGGAAAACAAAAAGACTAGTTTGTAGGAACTTGTCCGTTCCATACCCTTTTCCATGTGTATGTGTGTAATGTCTGGCACCCATGGTCGGCCTCGAATCGCTTGTGCATAGTACGCATTCGACTGAATGGAACCTTGAGACCCCATGACCCCAACTGATTGACCGCCCCATCGCCATGTTCATGAAGGTACCAACTGCTCATCCGTGCGACACTCCATTGGCGAGATATACCATGAAGAATTCACATCTCATCATCTCTCCATACTGCACCCTACCCATGACATAAGCAACCTATACCATCCCATGCCTCTCTTAATCAAGCATTACGTCCTAACGATGGATTAATTACCCTAATCCTCGCCTAAAATAATCATGATTTCATTAACCTAACCTAACCACATCCTCAGTCATTTCTCTATAAACCCCCCCTCCTTAGCAAATTTTCATCCATTTTCTGCAAGAGAGAGAGAGAGAGAGAGGTGATCTTGATGGGCCATTAACCTCATCCTTCAATCTCAATTATTAATCAAGACCAACCATGTGAGTACACATGGGCCCCACTTATGTTTGTTTGTTTTCTTATGTTTGAGGATGTTGTGGGTTCCAAGGGGGGGACTATGATATTTGATGTAGGGGAAGAACCCCATGATCAAGGGCGTGGATCACGCACCTTTCTGCGGGAGATGGACAGGAAGAAAAACAAGAGAAAACTAAGGAATTTCATATTTTGGAGTTTCAACTCAAACAGGAAATTGTTGTTCCCGTTTTTGGACTTCGGCCCAACTTGTGGGGCCTATCTTGATCATTTATGATGATCCATTCCGTCCATTTTGTAGAGCTGCTCGATGCCGAGAAAACCCAACAATTTTCACGTCGATCCGAATTACGGATTGATCGTGGCGTCCAAAATGGTACGAACTGTCCAAAAAGTTCCGAATTCTGCCCACTGAAACTGGAGATGGTCCAGGTGGCCCACTACTACTGATATGAAGAATCTAAGCCGACCATCTTGAAGAGTACGCCGATATCAGTAAAACTCCAAAGTTTCGTGGCAATCAGATATGTGGATTGCTCGTATCAGCGGAAGGAAGACGGTCTGGCGTTATACAATTGCGCAGATTTTTCTATTTCTTTTCTAATTGTATTAGGATTCTTTTTCTTCCTTTGCAAGTTAGTATTAAGTACGAATTTAGGATTTAGTTTATTATTTAAAGCAAGTTAATTATTTTTATTTGATTATTCATTCAATTATCAATTATTCAATTATTCGGAATTTATTTCCTCTTTTTATCTTTTATTTCTTCTCGTGGATTCGAGAAACTATCGGTTAGGGAGACGGTGATCGACCTACCACGTCCTCCCTGCGTCATTGGTATCAAAGCGAGGTTTCTTCCTCAGGATGATGGCCTCTAATAAAGGGTTGGATCTTCATCCTAAGGACGGTGCTCCAAGGGATTATGTCACGGCGGCAGCTTTCGATGAAGCACAACGGGAGAACCGGTTGATCCTGCAAGGTATACAGGCAACCCTCAACCGTATTGTAGCGATATTAAATCTGCCCCAAGCCCAAGGCAACAGTCAACAACCACCTGTTCGCTGTACGGAATAACCCCATGTTCCGTAGAGCACCCCAGGTGGCCTATCACAGGGCAACCCTAGACGATTCAAAACCTAGCGATAAAGAGGTCAAAGACATCATCGTACGATGGCCTGCGTGTGGGAACGATCGTGGGGATTATGTTGAAAGAGATTTTCGAGGTAATGCAACTTCGGATCAGATCGTTGAAGTACAACCTACCACCATCTCAGAAGATTTTCGAAATTCTGAGGAGGTGGAGGAAATCAATACCTCAGTCTTAGAGGATAAGGAAGAAGAGTCTAAAGTTATTCTTGACATTATGGAGTCAGTTTTGACGGAATCCATGAGCATCTCAGAAAGTGTCACGCCAGCAATGCAGGAAATCGAGGCGATCGTAGTTGCCGAACTTCCTGGTGAATTGTTCATTGTGAAGGAAATTGTCCTTTCTCAGAAAAAGCCAACTTTTGATGTGCCAGAGAAGATTGCAATTATTCATGTTGGCGTGGAGAAGAAGTCGAAATTTTTTTTTGCTGCATTCCAGGATAGGGCCCGCAAGCATCGACTTCCGAAGTTAAAAGTAAATCATGGCCCTAACCTAAAGCGAAACTCGAGGACGAGTTTTTTTCAAGTGGGGAAGAATGATGTAGGGGAAGAACCCCATGATCAAGGGCGTGGATCACGCACCTTTCTGCGGGAGATGGACAGGAAGAAAAACAAGAGAAAACTAAGGAATTTCATATTTTGGAGTTTCAACTCAAACAGGAAATTGTTGTTCCCGTTTTTGGACTTCGGCCCAACTTGTGGGGCCTATCTTGATCATTTATGATGATCCATTCCGTCCATTTTGTAGAGCTGCTCGATGCCGAGAAAACCCAACAAGTTTCACGTCGATCCGAATTACGGATTGATCGTGGCGTCCAAAATGGTACGAACTGTCCAAAAAGTTTCGAATTCTGCCCACTGAAACTGGAGATGGTCCAGGTGGCCCACTACTACTGATATGAAGAATCTAAGCCGACCATCTTGAAGAGTACGTCGATATCAGTAAAACTCCAAAGTTTCGTGGCAATCAGATATGTGGATTGCTCGTATCAGCGGAAGGAAGACGGTCTGGCGTTATACAATTGCGCAGATTTTTCTATTTCTTTTCTAATTGTATTAGGATTCTTTTTCTTCCTTTGCAAGTTAGTATTAAGTACGAATTTAGGATTTAGTTTATTATTTAAAGCAAGTTAATTATTTTTATTTGATTATTCATTCATTATCAATTATTCAATTATTCGGAATTTATTTCCTCTTTTTATCTTTTATTTCTTCTCGTGGATTCGAGAAACTATCGGTTAGGGAGACGGTGATCGACCTACCACGTCCTCCCTTGCGTCAATATTTGTATGTGATCCAATTCATTCAACAATTCCACACATGTGGGTGAAGGGAAAAGCACAAAATATTAGCTTGACCTATAGATTGGGTGGGAACCACTGATTGTGATTCCACCATGATTAGAGCTGGGCACAAGTCGAGTCAACTTACGAATCGATTAGACTCGACTCGAGTCGATCCGCTAGCAGCAAACGGTCCAGGATCGAGTATTATGAATAGGATCCGAATCCAGAACGAGTCGAGTCTAGTCCATTAGTAATCTGACTCAACTCATTATCCGACTCGATGCGGAATTGACTCGATCCATAATCGATCAGACTCAATCGGGTAGTAAAAGTATTAAAAAAAAAAAAAATTAATTAATTTATTTCTACTTTAACCCAACTCAGCCGCATGGCCGACCTCGTCCCCACCACCCGAACCCGAACCCATCTTTCCTTCCTCCTCATCCTCTCTTGAGCTCACCGGTGGCCGGACCTCCTCCTCCTCCTCCTCCTCCTCTCACTCCCTCCTTTCACTACTCTTCACTCTTCATCGAACTCATGCCGGACCCTCCAGCAGGAAGCTAGCCCAGATGCCAGACGTTTGTTTGTCACACCAGCTAGCCCGATCGTCGTCTCCGCTTGTCTCAACGAAAGCAACCCACCCAATCAAAGAATCAAAATTCAAAGGTACAGCAAGACCCTTTTTGCCTCATTTTCATATTATTGTTCAACAAATTTGGGGGTTTGTGTTTATGTGATATGTTTTGAATTTTTTGTGATTTCTATCATTATTTTGTATTTAAATTTTTTTTTTGAATTTTTAGATTTTTTTTTTTTTTTTTTTTTTTTTTAATTTCAACCTTAACTTGAACCGACTCGTTCTGACTCAATCCGACTTGGTCCCTGTAACCGGATCGGACTCGAATTGACCAGATCATTCCCAACTCGATTCGGCTTGGGTCAGGGCTGGCCGATTTGATCCAGAATCTGATCCAACTTGATTAAGGCTTAGTCCTTGCCTGGATAGGATCGAGCCAGCCCTAACTCGTTCTGACTTGACCCGATGTCCAACTCTAACCATGGTGCTTCTTAGCCATGTTTCCACGGTCACAAAGGCGTGGGTGAGGAGTCCATACAGGTATCAGATTGGTCAGGGTACTGTGGGCCCACTGTGATGTTGATATGTGATTAGAAACTCAGGTGGGCCATACCATGTTGAACAGTGGGGACAGTGACGTCCACTGTTGAGACCTTGCAAGGGCCCACTTTGATGTTTTTTCCCATCTAACAGCTCCTAAGGTCACACCACTCTGGCTGAAGGGGAAACCATAAATATCAGGTTGATCAGATCTGTGGACCACCCTAATGTTTATTGGCCATTCAACATGTAGATAAGGTCCACAGATCTGGATGAAGGCAAAGCACCAAAATCAATTGATCCAAAGCTCCTTGGGTCCACTACGGCCTAGCCAACCTGATGGACGGAGCGGATCTCTCACGTGGACCCCACCTGCCCAAGTAAAACAAAAAATAAATACAATAGAAATAAAAAAAATCAGACGCTGGGACAAACCAGCGTCAATGACGCATCGGGTTCGGCTGGGAGGTTGGCCCACCTCGTGGGACTCACCATTTTGTATGTGTTTAATCTATGCCGTCAATGTATTTTGACAGATTATTTGAAGCCTAGGGCCCAAAAATGAAACAGATGCAGATCTCAAGTGGTCCGCACCACACAGCAACAGTGGGAATTGAATGCTTGCCATTGAAACCTCTTGTGGGCTATCCTGATGTATTCGTCTCATCCAAGCCGTCCATCCTTTTCTTCATATATATCATTTTAGAGCATGTTCCAAGATTTGAGGCAGATCCGAATTTCAGGTGGACCCCACCCGAGGAAGACAATGGCTAGACGCCCACCGTTGAAAACTTCATAGGGGCCACCGTCATGTTTATCTATTATCCAATCTATACAAAAAGGTCTCAGAGCTGTAAGAAAACAAAAAATAATAATAATAAAATATAATAAATAAACATATATAAAAAGAAAAAGAAACAGGGGTCTCCAGCACGTGCAGGAGAACCACCGTGATTTTGGGTTCCGTCCACCGTTTCCCTGGAAGGGTGGATCCCACCTTGATATATGTTTTCTGCATCCACGCCGTCCATCTGTTGGGTGCCCTTTTGAACGACCGTAACATAGGTTTCATCCGCACCGTCCATTAGGTGGGCCACCCCAACATTGAAGCAGATAAAAATTTCAGATGGACCGTACCACATTAAACAGTGGGGATTTTGTCGTCCACTGTTAAAATTTTTGAGGCCCACCATGATGTTTATTTGCTACTAGACCTGACGGTAGGCCCACCTAGAGGTGTGTGGGACCCACTGGGTACAAGACATCGAAGAATGAAGCAGATCTAAAACTCATGTGAACCACATAATACAGGGCCCGTTGAGAGGTGTCCGTAGTGTTTATTTGACATCCAATCTGATTGTGAACCCCACTCTGGGTGCATGTGGGCCCCACCTCGATGTATAGGTTGTGTTCACGCCCGTCTATCCGTGGGCTCACCAATGTTATGTGTATTGAATTGGGCCGTGAACTCGCCATGATGTGTGTGTTTATGTTGCAGATTGGGCCCAACTTGAGACGAGTGCTGGGCTAATTATTGGGCCGCCTCGTTGTTTGTATTGGGGCCGATGTATGGACCCCATTGAATGTGTTCACAATGGCCTTAGAGTGGTAGGCTTACTGGACTTTAAGCCACCTTACGTGAATGTCGTGTGGGCCCATTAGTGGGAGTCTCACTTAGAGCAATAATTGGGCTTATGAAATGAAGATGTATAAGCCCTTGAATGGACCGACTGTGGAGATCCAATGGGCTACCCAACAAGTTAAAGCAATGGGTGGTAGCAACTCATTAATCGGCCTATTAAGTAAGGAATTAGACTGGGCCTTAGCCCACTTGGAATAAGTAAATAGATATGATGAATGTATTGAATTGCGATCGCAGTTTTTATGTCATGATGTGGTAGTACATATGAGATGTTAAGGTATGGGTGGTTGGATGCAATGTTATGTGTGGAAATGCAACCCTTGGTCAAGTTCAAGTGGATTTAAGGACCAAGTGGGGTCACCGTATATGCCGCCTCGACTTATAGAAAACATGCATGGTGCGATATGGTGGCACGAAACTTGTTCGCGAATTCATTATGGGACCAATGAGGTGGAACACTTAATCCTTATATGCCAAAGAATGTGATAGTGGCACGATAGTTATGATTATTCCATATGTGATTATAGCAACGCTAAGCGGCGGCTTGATGATTATTTATACTAGTGTGGATTGTGGATGCTTGAGACATGGAAGGTATGATACTTGCCTAGCCACTTTGACCATGTGTGGAGAGTGAACACTAAACCACCGTCTCTTATTTGGCATCGTGGTACATTTTGGCTAGCCTTAGTATGTTTCGCATGTTGTGTTGCACGCACACATACATATACATGCATCACGGATGCTTAGATGTATTATTTGCATAATGTGATCATGCAGAGATCATGTGCATGTTGAGATCAAGGGAGGAAGATGGTGCGTGTTGTGCGGATGTTGCACACATATCCGGTCGGTGATGACCGTGATTGAGGTTATATGTGGTTAGGAGAGGAGCCCAGTTAGCATTAAGCTGCCCTAGAGGCATACATGATTTGATTGCATAGCATTGGTTGTGTGCATTTATACTACATGGTGCACTTGTGGGTCTGATAGCATGCTTCATAACATTCTTGTGTGATAGATTGAACACCACAGCAACATCGTGGTTGTATTGATGAAACCGCCACAGCAGGACTGTAGTTGGTATTTGTGGACACCAGAAATTTGGGCTCTTTAAACTGGATCCCAAACCCCTAGGTAAATTTTTCTAAACCTCGAGTTGCACTATCAAGCCTCATTGTTAGGACCAACGGATACCATGGGTCACTTGGTGCCGAAGAACCATTGTAGACCTGACTCTCGCCAACATAGTCAGGTGAGAAGAGGTTCGGCCATGCCTAACTAAAGATGTGGAGTGAATGTGTTGGGTTTGACCAGCCCCTAAAATGGGTCTGCTACTGGCATGCCGAGTGGTATTAGCATGGCTTTAGGCCGCCCACTGACAAGGCGGTGTCGATGCCTCTATCCAACAAGTTTCGAACTTGCTCTGGATACCAGGCCCCAGTGATTTCCACTGATGATAATTGTATGTGATGTGGACTTTTAGAGGAGGATTTGCTGTTGAGGCATGAAAGAAGAAAGAAAAAAAAGAAGAAGAAGAAAACAAGAGGAAGAGCAGAATAGTAGAGCTATCTTACGTGGTTGCATACGGCAGATTTGCCTTACGCAATCACGTATGAAGATATGCCCACATAGCGTAAAGGATATCTGCTTATGCGGGTTGCATAAGAAGTTGGCCTGACTCCTTGCTTTACACGATTTTTGGCCCTGGAGCCTATAGATACCCCATTGGGGTCCCTCATTTGGATTCGTTCACTTCTTTAGAGCTTAGAGCTTACTTCTGTTAAGGTATCCAGAGCTCCAAGACCGCTTCAAAGGTGTGAGAGGTATGACTATTTTGAGTCGATGCATTCCTTGCATTCTCGGGAAGTGACAGAATGATAAGAATGAAGATTGAAGAAGCTAAGGATTGATGAGATGTTGTCCGATTGTTCTATGAAACCGCATAAGATACAAATTGGTGGAATGAAGTTCTCCCGAAGGGCTTTCTATGAGTACTCTTCTGAGGCCAAGGCTTTGCTGATGTTTCTCCTTGGGGTGTATTCAAAGAACAGTTTTGAGAGAAATCCCAAGTGGCTTCGACAATGCTCTAAATAATCTTTTGGAAAGCTTCTAAGGCTAAGTTCAAGACGAAGGAGGCGGTTCTATAAGAACAAAATTTGCACAACCTCTCTGCCATATCGGCGAACATGCATATAGCCGAAATGTTGCCGAAATTTACTTTCAGTACTCTATTTATTTTATGTATTTCTTCTAAATCAAGGGCGAATCAACGAAATAAAAAGAATCATTTCCATGATTAATGAAGTGATAATGAATGCTTCTTCTCTTTGATTTCCTTTGTTACTAATAAAATACGAGTATCCATAATCTATCAAAACAACATTTTATTGTGTAACAAAGTGGTGACTTTGTTGGGGACCTTTGTATTTTAGTACTACATTGGATTAATTATAGGCACTCATAATCAAAATTGCACTATTAAAGCGCTAAA